>NDGN010658450.1:0-11217 GCA_002564285.1 Tympanoctomys barrerae | reverse complement strand
TCACTATCTGTCTGAATATCAAACACCTTACGCATAACATGGAACAGGTATTTTTCATCAAGTCAATACAAATTTGAATAATGACTTAAATCTGTGTTTTCAGAGTGGCAGTCACACTCCACAGCTGGCTATTGAGCTCTTGAAATAAGTCTACTTCAAATTTCATGTACTGTAAGTATAAAATTCTTGCTAGATTTTGAAGGTTGAGTTTGAAAGCAAGACTATGAAATATCTAACCATCATTTTGAAGTATTTATTGTATGCTGTGATGATTGAAAGTTTGATATGTTAATTTAAAAAAATATTAAGAGTTAGTCACTTGTTTCTTTATATTTTTCAATTCTCCATTAGAAAATATCTTTATTAAGCAATGTTATTCCAGACAATACTAGTTTGCCTTGGAAATATTTTGTTACTCTTATTTATTTTCAAAGCCTTGAGGAACATTCCTGGAAAAAATTTAGACACAAGAAAAATTTTGAATGTTGATTGGATCTTGGAAAAGAGTCAAAAGTCATTTTGAGCTGAGCCTGTTAAGTGAAGTGGTGATAAAATTGTAGAACATTCTTGGGGTCAAAACAAGGTTAGACAGCTAAATATTGAGTCTTCTAATTTAGGGTGACTCATAAAGTGGAACATAGCACACCTCAATTTCCTATTGTATGAAAGGAAAGGTTTGTGCAAGCCTGTTTAAAAGCTCCTCAGCAATCTTAATGGTTTTGCAAAATAATTTCACATTAGCCTTAATAGTATGAGATTGCGAAAACTTAGTTTTGGAATCCACTGAAAGACCTAATTAATTACTTTTGCCATGTTCAAATCTCCAGATGGCACTCTTCTGCACTGAGAACAGAAATTTTAAATAACATAAGATAAGCAAACCAGTGCAGGCATTGCCTATTGTTCCTTGCTTTTGTATTTTATTTCCCTCCACAGTGGCCCATCTCTTTATAAATAAAAAAATGGCCGTATAAAGGTGTTATTTATACTCAAGTATTATATTTATTCTTTTCTGTTATATTTAAAAATGGTTCCTGAATGCGTTCATTTTTTTAATTATTGTAAATAAGAAAGGATTGTTAGCATTCTATTCATTGACTATATATAGAAAAGGTAGATATAGATATAGATATATTTCATATTTATCTTGCACTTTTATAATTGCTTCTTTTATGACTTTAACTACAAACGTTTCAATAAGAAATGAAAGTGATAGACCATTTCAATTGGTGTTTGCAGGAAGTCTCTCCAAGTTAGGTGAATGGATTTATAGAGGTAATAAATCCTTTGGTATTTTTCCATAAATTCTGGAGAAGTTATAAAGAAAAAATAAATAAAATTCTTTCACTGCTAATGTCTCCGTTATGTCTCTGAGCAAGAATGTGCTTCTCAGGAAACATTGAATCTGTGTATGCTTTTCTAGTCAAGTTATAGAAGGGCCAAATACATATTCTGATCAAAGCTCCAAATGTTTCAAAGTTTTTGTTCCATTTTCAGAAAGTCTACTACAACCTTGTTTTCTCAAGAGCTCTAGGGAAATTTTGAATTCTTTGTATGCGTTTTGATATGGGACTGATGTGTTTTTGGCTAGTGCAAGGTACTTCTATGACCTACAATTAACATCATGAAGCTACACTGACTGAAACATGACTGAAGCTATTTATTCATAATATAATTCCCTAAATATCAAATAAGTACTAATTCTAGACATAGCAATGTGTATTCCTGTGAGTAAGAATTCTCTAATTTTAAAATCCATGTTTGTAAGGTGATGAGCAAGTGATTCAGAAAAACAATTTTTGGCCTCTAATGAGGGGGGTCACAAAAATTTGTTAAATGAACAAATTACTATTGTTATGTTGCATAATAAAATAAACTACACTTGAGTAAGTATGTTCTCTGTGCTAGATTTTGTATGTCAACATGGTATTATTTAATACAACTGTCTAGGATATATGTCACACTGGCTTGATAAATAAGAAAAGGAGCTGAAGAAAGTTGGGTAATAGATCTTGAACCACATAACAAATAAATTATGGTGCTGAGATTTGGAACCAGGGCCAAAGGACTTTTTTTTTTGGCCAGCTCAGCCCACCTTGGGGCAGGGCTGGTGTGGCATGTGGTGCCTGGGATCAAACCACGGTCCCTGGGCACTTGCCTAAGCTTGCCTAAGCAGGCACTTTAGACCACTGAGCTATCTTGCTGGCCTCACAAAGGACTTCTAATGGCCCTAAGATGAGCTGGCCAGCTGATAATGTCATCCCGATGCCAGGATGTTCTGAAGCTATAGTTCTATCCAGGTCTAGACCAGGGAGAGATAGATCCTACTAGAAGGGCTGGAAGTTGAATTTAAGCACTGGAATGCAGCAAGCAGGAAGGATTTCCTCAACTGGGTCTGTGCTCCAGACAGACTAATCCACCAGCATCAGTGATCACAAAGCACTGAGTGTAATTTTAGTTTTACAGTTCATCCAAGTGAAAATGCAGATAATTATGTAAGGAATTCAGAAATGGTTATTGTGTTGAAATCTATCTTTGGTGTTTTCTTTATATATAGTCATGAGGCAAAATACTTTTTACCTTTAAATTTTAAAATTTCATTTGAGTAGATAAGGTATATTAAGCTGTTCAAATAATCATATACCCAATAAAAGGAATATAAGATGTGACTAAAAATAGGAGATATGTTAAATGTTTTTAAAGTGTTACAGGAAAAGACACATTTACTCTCCTTCAAAAATACTTCTCTTCACTTAGAACACACTCCCTCATTCCTGCCACATTTTAAAGCACTTTAGCAGGCATTGACAAATGCCTTTATTTCCCTTCCCCAGGATCCCTCATTGCACTGGTCCATTCACAAGCATTTGCATTTCATGCCATTTCATCTTTAGAGAAGACCTAGAAGTCCGACGGTGTAAGGTCTGGCAGATGAAGCAATGAGGGCACACTGATGTTTTAAGAAACTGCCTTTCCATTAGGCGGTAATCGGCAACAACGTTCACTGTGTTTTTAATCAGAACTTCCAAAGACACAAAAAACAGACTTCAACAATATTTCAGATGGGGGTAAGAATGATGGGTTATGTGTGTTTGAAGCAAGGAAAGTTTTGAAAAGTAGTAATGGAAATGTGTCTTTTGCTGCAGTAATTTTTGAAATTTAAATACATGCCGTACTTTTGCATTGGTCCTCGTATACTAGCTCAAGTCAGTACTTTTCAACCAGCAGGAAACACCTTCCCCAATTTATACACATGCAATGGAGGCTTTTGGCCATTTTGAGTGGTATTTTGGGTTGTCACAGCAGAAGTGTCCCACTGAAATTTACTGAAGCGTGACAAGGGACATTGATACACACCCTAAAGGCACCTGTCCCCTTTCCCAAAGCACAGATATTAATACAAAATGTCAGTGGTGTTAAACCTTCATGCTAAGTGGTAGGCTCTGGACTCTTTCATGGTACATGTCTTTGAAATTTTTTTCTGATGACAAATGTGCCATATAAATCCAATGAATAGATTTTATTGTTTTTGTGCTTAACCTATAAAATCTCCCTGGTCACGTTATTTAGTGGAACTCCCTGAATCTCTGGGTCTTTTTTTTATTTTTGAAGGCTGTTTGGTTTATGAATTAGTCCCTGTTCAAGTGAACACTGCTAAATTTACTTCATCTATAGTTTTTTTTTAACATAGGTAAAGGTCATACATAGATATTTACAACCCATATAAGGAGACATATTGGCATCTCAGACTTTTGAGATTTTGACATTTTTGAAGAAATTCCCCATTGGAGGGAATATAAAAATAGCTTTACATATACCACTGTTATGTTATGGAAAAAAATTCCAAAACAAAATAACAGGAGAATGACAATACATTGTGTATTGTTAGCTTCAGAACAATTTCTATTTCCCAAGATGTATTGTACATTTTAGATCCTATTTACTCATAGCATTATAAAAACTATCTTAAAGGATAACCACAAATTACAACAGAAAATGAAGTTCAGGTGATTATTAGTTTTGAAGATAGGAGAGACCAAGAGACAAGAAATGTATACAGTCTCAGACAAGCCTATACTGTGCCCCAGAACTTCTGGATGGTGGCTCTGCTGACAGCACAAGCTTCAGATTCACAAGAAGCATTTAAGAATTCTAAACTTTGGAACTATAAGCTAGGAAGTTTGTGTGTTAGAAAGTCACTGAGCTTATGCTAATTTCTTACAGCAATAAGTAGAAACAAATTTAGTATTATTTGAGTCATCTTCACTTTTCTTTCAATTTGTTTCATCCAGTACATGTTCTTTAACTTCTCTGGGTCAGTTTCCTCATGTAGAATACGAGCTCAAGAATTCCTAGCCACACCATAGTTTGAAGGGATGAAAAATTGCTTAGCACAAAGCTTTCTATGTTGTAAATGTATAGGTGAGAGTTATTATCACTTTATTACCATATTATTATCAAAATTAATGATATGGGGTAATAATAAGGCCACACTAGGGTTCACCATCCTGCCATCTCCCTTGAGAGGAACACAGAAAATATAGTCATTTTCATTGGTACTGTCATGAGCTTAGAGCCTTAAAATGTGTATTAACTGCCTTAGAGTTATATAAAATAGAAATCCTAAAATCAGAAAATGAGCAGAGCTACATTTGTCTTCCCGACTGTCCAATTGCTAGAAGGGGCATGAATTTCTCATCTTGTGACCCCTTTTCTCTGCCTTTAAAGCCAGTAATAGTGGCCTAGGTCCTTCACACCTGGCACCACTCTAACTCTATTTTCAGTCTCATATCTTTTCCCGTCTCTTCTCCCACTCTTTCTTTTTAAGGCTTCTCATGACGACATGGGACCCTGCTCTTGTCCAATGTATTTCCTTCATTTTAAGATCCTCACCCTCCTCCCATCTGCCAAGTTTCACGTGTTGCATGGTTTCTGGATTAGACTGTGGATATCTTTAGGGACCATTGTTTGATCTAATAAAAACATGATAACACAAGTATGCAGAGCAATATCAGACATACAAAACAATATTGATATATTTTATTGTTTTCCATTTCTACAATTGATAAATAGTTGCAAATCTGATTGTATGAGCAGATTAAAATTCCAAGATTTCTAGGAAAATGTGTGCCTAGGAGTAACATTAGTCAGCAAATGAAGGACCTAGGAATACAAGGAATAGAGATGCTGGACTTTGATGTGGCTGTGGTGAAGGGCTTGCAAGTCCTGTGAGTACATCTGGAACAGCTAGGACTGATCTTTAGAATTGCTTACCCTGAGCCAGAAGGTTTGGACCTTAGGGCCCTTGTATTAAAGACTCAGTAGATAGAGGCTTCTTGCCTTACCTCATACGTCCTGGGGACAGGGTGGGCAGTGGGTGTGGACTAAGCAATTCCAGAAGAGGCGCTGTTCAGGGGTCTACAAGGACCAGCACTCTCAGCACCTGCGGGCAAGGAGTGCTCTGCTCTGAAAGAAGGGTGCATGTCAGCCACAGCATAAGCTAAGCCAGATCAATATTAATAATGCAGCTACTACTTTACCATGGGTCTTCACTGTGAAAAATCCAGATAAAGCTTTTTGAACTAAATATAACCACTGAAGAGAAGACAGACCTAGAATCCATGAATTAAATTTTGTTTCTTGTTCTTTCCTGGCATAATCTAATGTTATTGGCCCACCATTTATAATTTTCCCTCTGTTTATTTTTTTCCAGCTGTGAAGTGACATTTGAAATAAAATAATGTCTCCTGCCAGTGCCAACATGTTTAACTAGATGCAGCAATTGATAGCAGGTAGACATTTTGCCAATACAATAAAAAAGCTGTAAAATATCACTTTACTGAAGTTATTTGCCCATACTTAAGTTATGAAAATGTGTTCTCATCTTTTAACACTAGAACAGTAATTTGGATTATAGAGGAAAAGTATTTTAATGCTATGTTATCTTCAGTTCCTTATGTAATTATACAAATGTTCTCTTTCTTTTGATAAGTAGACAATTACTTTCTACACTACAGTTGGTAGAGCTAAAAATATGACCTTTCTAGCTTTATCTTGTGAAAGACCAAGAAAAAGTGGAAATTGAATATGAATAAAATGATTAGGGGATTTATATTCACTGGGGCTCACTACCACAGACAGAAAAGATGATACTCAATATTTCTGTCACTTGAAAATTTAAGAAAGATCATTTTGGGTTGGTCCCACTCTTCAAAAGCCTAACTGTCACAGCAGTTCCATGTTGCCTTTGGGAGCCATTCTGGGTCATTTTTCCATTTTCATATAGAGGTTGCTAGGTAAAAATTACATTAAATAAACTGGTGGAACAACTAAAATTCCAAGTTCAAATGTTTAACATTCACAAAAGTTAAGCATTTTTAATATATAAGCAAGGACTGATGGAAAACTGTTTTGCTATGGGTGCTGAGGATGTATTTTCTTTTTCCTTTACAATTTGAGAAGAAATAGATATTCACTGGTTTATTCTTATTCTCTCATAAATATTACATTTAATATATCACAGAAATTCAAATACAACATACGAAGGTGCATGTGACCAAGGGCCATACTAACAATGCATTATAGACTCAATGACTTTAAACCACAGAAATGTAACCCTGCAATTTTGGAGGCTGGGAGTACAAGATCAAGATGTCAGTAGGCTTGGTTCCTTCTGATGGCCCTGAGTGTCTGTCATGTACCTCTCTTTTGGCTTCTGGGTACAGCTAGCAATCGCTGGCATTCCTTGTTTCTTAGGTGCATCCTTGCAGTATCTCACTCTGTTTTCACATGGTGCTATCTTTAGTCTCCATATCTGAATATCTTGCTTTTTAGAAGGGCCTAGATTTCACCCTACTTTTATAACTTCACCTTAACCTGATTGTATCCACGAAGACCTTCTTTGTAAATAAGGTCATATTTATAGGTACCCAGTTGAGGGCTTAAATATATCATTTTTGGGGGACACAAGTCAGTCCATAACAGAAAGAAGACTTGACTGGGAAGAGTTCAATATGTAGAGAGGACTGGAGAGGTCAGAGCCACTAAGAGGGAGTGAATGCTATACTTACAGCCTACTTTCTTATAGGGTGATTTGCAAACCAGAACTTGGATGCCACCTGAGAATTGACAAGAAACACCTCAACTCTGACTTTCTCCTACAAACTACTCAACGGGAGTATGATGCTAACACAACCTCCCAGTGATTCAAGAGCTAACATGTAGCTTTAGATGCATTACTCTAGATCCCACACCCTGGAACTTTATTTAATAGAAAGTAATATCATTTATTGCCATAGGCATAACATGTATGCTTTTTGTCTGATATCTTTCTAATAAAAATTTGAAATAAGATGATGCTTCTGACCAATAATAAGGTTAATTAGATATTTAATTTGAACATAATATTTGATTAAGAAACACAATTTATCTAAACAAAGCATTTTCAATACCATATAAACATACCAAACAAGTACGTTGACCTACAGAAGTTGACCTTCTCACTCACACGAGATGAATCCATTTTCCTACTAATGAGTTGAACTTACTTTTTAGGGTTGAGTAATGCACTGTCTGTGTACAGTGTGTCTCTTTATCTTGCTCCCACAAAGTTCAAAGAAACTTTTGCTGATTTCAGGCAATTTTATGTCATGACTTAGAGGACCATGATCTTTCCACTGGGGGCTCTATCATCTCAGCTATGAGGGGGATTGTATAGCCCCAAGCTATAAAATCGCTTCAGGTGCTATGCCCCTGGCTAGGACAGTATCACATGCCATAAATGCCTGCAAGGAAGACCAGGATTTGGAGTCTGTGACCATGTAAGGAGGAGGAAGTTAGTCTGTCATCTTTACCTCAGATATCTGTGCATGTGGCGATAGATTACTGAGGGCAAAAATCTGTGAGATCTTATATAACAAATTTTGAATTTACAATATTTTATCTGGCCATTTCCAATCATCCCTTCTGCTACAGACTCTATAGCACTACAGGATGTATGTGAGCAACAATTAAAAGGAGAGAATAAAGGGATGGAGACAGAAGTCAAATACTGAATTTTTACACATTTATTCTTGAGTTCAAGTAACACTGTAGTTGAATGCCTTGTTCAAACACAGAAAACATAAATAGGGCACAGATTCAAAACTCAGGTAGTCTCATCATTTATAAAATGGGATTATTTTCTTCTTACCTTGGGATCATCCTGATAGCTTTAATATTTTTTGTAATTATAAGGCTCCACTGTGATACAATTTCATCACAATCTCATGGGGAGGGAATAGGCACTTGTATCTCTTTAAAGCTTCTCCAGTAAGTTTAAGATCTAAGCAATTCTGAGAACTCCTGAGTTGTTTGTACCTCACAGCCAAGCACCTTTAAAAATTTTACCTATGGGCTAGCAACGTGGCTGAAGAAAACCCTAAAACCACATTTGCCAGTTTTTTAAAAATCTAGAACTTCAGAAGGTCAGGAGCATCCTTTATGAGGCCCAGCAGCAAGCATCTGTTCTCTCAACAATACTCTTAAATGACTTCTTGCACCATTTCTGGCTCCTGTCGCACCCTTACTCTCCACTGGTGATCTTGCTTTTTATTTTACAGGGAAAAATAGAAAGAAACAGCAAAGAACTTCTATGCACTTTTACCACCCAAATGGACCATCTTGTGGCTCTGCACCCAACCATTATGGCATGCTGGTTGCACAAGAAAAACCCAATTTAAATATTTTAAGAATAAAATAACTTAGACATAGATGCAAAAATCCTCAAGAATAAAATAACTTAAAGCAGGATTTGAAAAGACTGATAGAGAAAGATTAGGGAAACATCTCCTAAGATTCAATAAATCGGGAAGTGATGGAATTATAGGAAGACAACTTGGAATACTTGGATCTCTTTCAATTCTCCTTTCGTTAATATCAAGATGGTACTTGATGTTTATAGTTAAGAAGACCGCACACCAGCCCACTGTAGTCAGAGCTTTAGTGGCTGCTTTGTTTCCTTCCCTTCCAAATGTTATGCAAAATTTCTTATTGGTAGAATACTGTCAAGTGATGTTGAGAAACATAATACTTGGGATTGCATTTATGCTGTACAGTAGAAAATAGGATAGAAAGCTGAAGTTCTGCTACAATGACAAAAGTCTCCACAGTACACTTTTTTGTCTTACCTGCTATTCTAGAAGAGAATCTCCAGATGATTAACCTATCCTGCTCGCTAATCTAATCCGTCTACTTGCCCAACAAAAGCAAACTGTTATTTTTCTTCCTTCTATTTCATCAATTTTCTGCACTATGTTAAATCATTCTTTGAACATACCCAGATCTGAGCTGCTTCTGTTGTTCACATCTCTATTTTCCTGATATAGTTTTCTATTTATCTATCAACTATAATTGTGAATTTGTTATTTCCTCCTTTACTTCTTATATTTTGAAAGTTTTTTCAACTGCCCTTCTAATTTTAACTGTTTTTCCTTGTTAAGGAATTGATGTGCATATCATTATGAAATGTGTCCATCACCATCAATATACTTTCCACATTCTGCATGGAATCATTTGTCCTTTTGTGAGCCACCTCTTCCAAATGAATCAGATATTTTTAACATATATGTACTGCAGTTTGAATTTTAATTCAACCCCAAGAAAAGTCTAATCCCGTAGGTCTGTTGGGGTGACCATACTAGGATGTGATGGAAATGTTATGAAACACAGCCCAGTGGGACATCTTCTGGTCTTGGATGTGTTCCCTAGAATGGGTCCCTAGGAAGCCAGCCATTCCCCTTTCCTTTTACCACCCTCCTGTGAGATAAATTGCTTTGTCCTACTACATATGTACTCTACTTTATGATATGCTGCCTATGAGCAACAGAGCCAATAGTCATGGACTAAAACTTCTCCAGCAATGATCGCAAATAAACTTTTCCTTTGTAAACTCATTTTTGGTATGTATCATTGTAGCACAAAGCTGCATAATTCACCATGCTTTTTCTCTGGGGTATTTTTTTCTTATTCCTAACCCTTGGGGTTGCATAATGATTTTTATAAAAGATACAGCATAAGTCTTGGAATAATTCTAGTTAACTTCAAATAATGTTATATTATTTAAGACCATGAAAATTCTGCAACAAATTCTACTCAACACATGCTGCCCTTTTGTCCTTATTTTTTAATAATTTACTAAAATAAATGCCACAAGGCCTATGCCACATTGTTACTATTTTTCTTATAGAAATAGTTTTTTTTTTAAATGTGAAGCTGCACACATATATCCTAACAGTAAGGACATATTTTATGTTAATCTAAATATTTACCCCTTCTGGGGTTCATCATTTTCTGAATAATTTGTGTTTTTATCTAACATTTCTCTTCAGCCTAAAGACTGTTTTGCACTGCTGATAGCATTCGTGTGCTGGAGAAAAAACAACTCAACTATCTGACAATTATTTTACTTTCATTTGTGGAGAGTTTATTTATTAAATATAAAAATTTAGTTAGAAATTTTTTGTTCTTATTGCAATAAAGTTAAAGATATACTATTGTTTCCTTATGAGAATCAGCTGCTGCTCATACTGTTTTCCTTGATTAATGGAACTTTCAGCTCATTTTTTGCCACATTATCCGTGTTTATAAAGTATCTACCTTGTAGGAAGATCCTGCTTCCTCTGCAGCTGCCTATTCGCAGATTCTGTTTTAGTTTTGTCTGTTTTAGCCTACAGTACAGGTCTAGAACCTTTCTGTAAAGGAGCATACAGCAATATTTTAGGTCAAGCAGGCCAAAATGGACTCTGTTGTACACATAAATCAATTTTTCTTCTAAAGATAATCTAAAATCTAAGAGATGAAGAATTGAGGCAGCGACCAGGGTATGATCCCTCTCGTGCTGTGACAGCGATTGAGACTGGGCATGATGGTGCACCCTGTAATCCCAGTGCTTGGGAGGCTGGAAACTGGAGGATCACTACGAGTCTGATCTGTGTAGTGAGACCCTGTAGGCCCTGTAGGCCCTGTAGGCCCTGTACTAAAATACAAAAAACAAGGAATTCAGTTTGCTTATTTAAACAAATAATTTAAGTAAAATTTTCCCTGTTAAGTGGTGCATAAAATAATATTTTTATTTTACAGTCAATAATATCTTAGATTTGATGAAATAAAGTACTACAAACACTATAATTGATATCAATGAATAAAAATGCTTAAATGTGATATATATTGTGATATATA
>NDGN010658418.1:0-15672 GCA_002564285.1 Tympanoctomys barrerae | reverse complement strand
AACCCTGGCCCCTGCGCTTACTTAAGCAAGCGCTTAGTCCGCTGAGCTATACCGCCGGCCCTGAAAGACACTGCTTTGAGAAGAAAGCCACATAGCACCATATTCCAGAATGGGGGTGACCTAGTAAAGTTTTCCCTTGTGACTGGATTCAGAGTGCTCAGCAATCCAGGCACTTGACTCCTATAGCTAAGAGAGAAGAAAGCCTGGCTACTGCTCCTGGTGGCAGCAGACCCTGGCATCATCCACACAGTGCTAATTTTAGGCATATGGGGAATGGAAAAGTTGTGGGGTCAGGAAGGCTTCTATCCGGATTTCAGAAGAAGGCCAAATGCCCATGAGAGGACAGTATGTGAAACTATGAGTGGGAAGCCAAAGGTGCAGTGGAGACCCCAGAAATCTGGAAGCCAAAAATATGGATCGTTTGAGGAAAACTGTAAGGAGAGAGCAGAGCCAGCCCAAGAGAGAAACTATGGGAGCCATAACCACCAGCAATAGCATAGGCATGGAGCCACCCAAGTCCTGTGGAGTGCACATCTGGCCATAGATGCTGCACCTGGAACTACCGGACTTAAAAAATGTTTTCCCTGCTGTATTTTGGACTTGCTTTAGCCCCATTCCTTTATATCCTATTGTTTGTAACTTTCGGAATAGAAATGTCTATTTTGTGCCATTCAATGTTGAAAGCGTTAAACTTTCTTTTCATTTGTGCAGGGGCTCATAGCTAACAATTTGCCTTAAATCTCTGAGGAGAATTTTGGCTTGGACTTTTCAGCAATGCTGAATCTGTCAGGATTTTGGCAACTCTTGGAGATGGACTAAATGCTTTTTTACATAAAGGGATGTGCACAGGTCTTTAGCAGCTAGAGGTGGAATGCTATGGTTTGTGTCTAGATGTCCCCCCAAAGCCTCACGTAGCCATGGAGTTTCTTTGAGGTGGCTAAACCTAGAGTATGACTGATTCATGGGGCAATGCTGGGATAAAGGGTGCTAGGATTAAGGGTGGGTAATTGCTGGGGATCAGCCCACTGATTGGATTGGCACTGCCAATCCTGATAGACTGGACACAATATAAGGGACAGAAAGAAGCTTGTCTTGCTCTTTCTTGCTGCTTTTGCTGTCTTTTGCTGCTATATACTGTTGCCCCTCTGCCATGTGCTACCCTGCCTTGAAGCCAGCTGATTATGGACTCAAACCTCTATAAACTGAAATAAATAAATTCTTTCCCATTTAACGCTGGGTGTTGGGTATTCTGTCTCAGCAATGAGAGAAAAGTAATTAAGATCCTTTCTTTCTGTCTCTGTCTCTTTCTTGGTACTGGGGATTAAAACCAGGGCTCTCTATCACCAAGCAGAATGCCTAGTGCTTTTAATTTTCATTTTTAAAATTTTTATTAGTATACGGTTGCAACACATTATGGTATTCTTTGTGTGGACTTAGTACATGTATCTAACACAACACATCTTGCTTCTCTTTTCACCTCCCCCAACACTGGGTTTCCTTGCCATCTGAGAGAGAACTATCTCCTTACTTCCTATCATATATCTTTTATTTTTCTCTTTATTTACATGTTGGATCTTTCATGTAAGAGAAAATGTGGGCTACTTAAGCTTGTGTGGCTGACTTAATTTCACAGTTTCCTACAAATGACTCAAGGGCATCCTTGTTTGTGGCAGAGTAGCACACCACATTCTTTTATCCATTCATCTGCTGAAGGACACACATCCTGCTTTCAAGATTGAACTATGTATAATAAGTAGTGCTGCTATAAACATGTTTATAGGTATTACTATAATATGATGACTTTAACTCTTTTGGGAAGACATCAAGAAGGGGAATAGCTGGGTTGAATGGAATTTTTAGTTTCAGTATTGGTTCAGTGGGAATCTTCATATTAATTCCCATAGTGATTATACCAGTTTACATTACCAATGAATATGTTTGAGGCAGGGTCTCATTAAATTGTACAGATTTGGACTTCAAACCATGAGTCTCCTGTCTCAGCCTCCTATGACGCTGAGATTACAGGTATGTACCACTTCGTTGGCTTGATTTTTTTTTTTTTTTAAATGTATTTAGTATAGGGTCTCCAGAGTCTCACTACACAAATTAGACTCGTAGTGATCCTCCTGTTTCCAGCCTCCCAAGCACTTGGATTATAGAGGTGTGTGACCACACCCAGTCTCAGTTGCTCTCTCAGTGTGCCCCAGGGCCGGGGCCACATGGCACTCCAGGAATTAATCCCCAGTTCCTGCACCTGCTTAAGCAGGTACTTTAGTCTGCTGAGCTACCTGGCTGGCCCAGCATTTTTTTTTTTTTTTTTTTTTTCATTTTATGTATTTAGTCCAAGGTCTCACTATACAGCACGGTCTCATAATGAACCCCCTATTTTCATCCTCCCCAGCACTGGGATTACAGGCATACGCCACCATGCCTAGACTCTGGCTCAGTGCGCCCTGGGGGCAGGGTCAGCATGGCATGTGGGACTGGGAATCAAACCCCTGGTGCCTGTGCTTGTCAAAGCAGGCGCTTGGTCAGCTGAGTTATCTCGCCGAGCCTGAGCTATCTCCCTGGCCCTGATTCTTGAAATCATAGCAGGGAAGCTTTTCTAAAGTGGATGACTTTACTTTGAGGGGCCTGCCCTATTTTATTTCATTATATTACTCAGAGTCTCTGGGACTCTAGTGCTGATTTTGGAAACTGCTTAGACACACAAAGGCTTATTAGGAGCCACCAGAGAAACTGAGGTACCCTCCCAACAGCTCTATCTGTGCTGCAGCCTGCCATCTAGGCGATGTATTACATTGGGGGCAAAAAACATGGGCAGCATGGCCCAGAGCTTACAACTATGTGTGGGCAAAGAGAAAAGGAACTACTACTATAATAAGCCTGACAATGGCCTTCAGTGTGCATGGCTTCCCTTGGGACCACACAATAACACTGCAAAGGCAGGCATATTCAACAGTGTACATGAAGACAGTTACTTAGAGTAAATATACAACCTCTTTCCTGTTACATGCCTGATACAGTACCCTTAATTTCTCCCATTTTTCCTCTATGGATAGGCATTGGTCCTCACTCAACAAGGTGTGATGTCATGAAACAATGTTAAGAGGTAATAGCCAAAGTCCTCATCAGCTCCAAGGTTCCATGATCTGGCTCTCCCCTGCCGGACTCCTGACTTCCCACTTTGCTTTGGCTGTTTGGTGATGACACAACATGGTTTTGCCTTTCTCAGTGCCTAGTCCAGTCCTGCACAGTCTTGATTTAATGGCTACCCTCTCTGGTACCTGTTCCCTCTGGGATTAGGGATTTGCCCTCACACCACATTAGTGACAATGGAGTAAACAGATTGTGGTATCTTTCCCCCTCTGGCCCTTTAGACCAATTCCTTGAGGGTAGAGTTGTGTTTTCAATATCCCTGTGTTCAGCCCCAGGAGGGGCTAGAAGATATGACAGCTGCAGTGAGAAGCAAGGGATCAGATGCTTAAAGGACTGGGCTTGGGAAGCCACACTGCTTGGGCCAATGGGTGGGCAAGCTCCTGACAGTCTGCGTGACTCCTAGCAATTTGCTTGACCTCTCCTTCCTCTCAGATGCTTCTTCTGTGACATGTGGCAACAGTGCAAGGTTGTGAAATTAAATAAGGAAACCCCTTGCAAAGAACAAATATAAGGGAGCCACTTTATAGCACAGAATACTCATTTACAGAATAATTAGAAAGGCTAATGACCAAGAACCAAAGGAAGGCAAGGTTTTGGCTCTATACCTGTATCTCAGAGCTTAATCGAAGCATCTGCGGCAGGGCTCTTTTGGCCCCAGGACACTGAAGCCTAGCAGTGGGTGATCTGCTGGAACCACAGAACCACACTGAGAATATTTCCTAGGCCAAGCAGTAAAGGGCAAATTTTTTAGCAAATTTGTTAGAGGAGTCATCAACATGCTCCTCCCCTTTCAGAAAGAGTCTTCCAGTGAAAGCTAAAAATGCCAAAAACAGATGCTACTGCCCAAATAAACTGTGAGTCTGGCCAGTGGGGATGACAGTGCTTGAAGAAGCACGTGGAAGGAAGGTGGCAGTAGCTGGGCAGGGTGGGCCTGTGGTGAGCCTGTGGGTTTGCAGACAGCTGAGAATGTGCATAGACTCAAGACATGTGGGTCCCACTTCCTCTGTACCTCAGCCCCTGCTGTCGAGGCAAAAATGTCAGCTGGGTGGAAGGAGATTGCAGATTCCTCTTGTCTGAGGTCACACAGCAGGTCACTCCTGCTTTCCAAAATCCCAAAGTGAAACACCTCTTCCATTCTAGCACACAGATTAACTCACAAGATGTGGGCTGATAATGAGAACTGCGTGCAATCAATTCCTCTAAATTATCCACTGATATTCACATCTCTAGGGAATGATTTTCTAGGAAAAGGCTGTGGTGCTTTCTAAGAAAGAAACCATATGATCTTACAAAGGAGATAAAATACCATGAATAGCCCAACTGAGACCGCTTCCTAGAGCACTCGCTTCAGCAAAAACGCTGATAAGGGAAGTGCCTGCTCCAGCTGTTTCTAAGAACTCTCTGCTCTTCACACTTGCTTCTCTCACAGGCTGGTAAGATTCACAATTTCACTTGCGTGTGCCTAGCCCCAAGATGAGCTAGATACTTACCATCACGCCATCTCTGGGGGTCGTGTGAGCTCAGGGCTTAGATTTCACACCAACTTCACCTACGCTGGCTGCTCTGCGCTCTGCCTTCCGCTCATAGAAGTCCTGCCTCCTGGCTTCCACTCCCGGGCTCAGGACTCAAGCTTTCCTCTGCACTGTGAATGTGGCCTATCTGCAGCCGCAACGGTGCCTGTACAATGGAATTCTAGCCTCTGCTTGCTAAAGGGTGGCAGATATGTGGGTGAGGAGTGCTCCACTTAATAGCTGTGCTGGAGACAGGCTCCAGATTTTGACCTACAGCCCCTTCCTCACTGGCTTGAAGAGATGTGACAAATGGCTTCCCGGGAGAGATAAGTCTGGCCCTCACTCACCCGCCGGGTCTTCTCCACGTCACCACAGGGCAGCCGCTTCACAAAGTCGATGCCCGTCAGTGGTGTGCCTGTTGGAGGCAGTAGGATGGAGGCATCCATCATGAGATATTCCACATTCATGGGCTTCATCTAGGAGAGACACCACAGTAAATCTCACCAAAGGTCCTTCCCTTGAGGTGGAAGAGGACATAGGGGCAGGGAACATGGGCCCCCACCCTCACTGACTCATCAGGGAGTGTTGTCAGCCTGGGCTTAGAATGGGACCAAGCTTCAGGCCTGCCATAAGTGGGAGTAATAATCCTTTTTTGCTTTCTAAATTGCAGACTTTTTCCTTATGAAGCCAGAGGGCCACAAAGCCATTTAGCATAGGCTGCCTGCCTTTTCCTTGTGGACACGTACACTTAAGTACTTGCTGCCAAAGGCTTGAGGTCTGCTGCCCCAATCCCTGTTTCTCAGCAGGGGTGGTGAGCCCCATTTCTGTTTCAACCCCCTCTTGGCACTGACCTTTCAGCAGCACCCCATCAGCCCTTCCCTTTGGCTCAGTCCCCTCTGCTTTACTCCCGTTCTTTATAACCTTCCTA
The DNA here is from genome assembly GCA_002564285.1 of Tympanoctomys barrerae. Lineage (NCBI taxonomy): Eukaryota > Metazoa > Chordata > Mammalia > Rodentia > Octodontidae > Tympanoctomys > Tympanoctomys barrerae. The sequence goes on along the minus strand of NDGN010658418.1, from coordinate 10,074 downwards.
GGGAGCCGCTGGCAGCCTTCCATGGGGGAGATGGATGCTGTGTGCATATACTTTTAGCGCCATACTGGGGGCACTAAGGCAAGCGAGGGAAGTATCAGATGCCAAGGTGTGCCTTCAATGATGCAAATCCAGCAGCACTTTAGGAACTGTCTCCACCTCCTTTTCTCAGAGGCTGATTTCTTAGGGACTGAGCTGAAGACTGCCTTCAGCTGCTTGGCCTGGGGTATGTCACCTTTGTATTTCTGTAGAACATCAGGCACTGGGCAGGACACACCACAAACATTTGATTAAAACAAACAAAACCAGGAAAGTTTTGGTAGGGCAGGAGGGAGAAGAAACAAATTATATTTTTTACACATGGACTTTGCTCAAGTCATTTTGCTGGGTATTTCACATCCACCCTGGGCAGCAAAGTGGAGTGGAGCTCAACGTATAGGTTAAAAAAAAAAAAAAATCAAGGCTCAGAATTTAAGCAACCTGTCACACAATTAGTAAACAAACAAAAGCAAGAGCAGAGGGTTTGGGGGCCTGAGCTTCTCCACATCACAAATGACATGTGAATGCTACATTTCCAAAGAGAAAATCAAGCTGGGAAGACCACACTGCATAAGGGAGGTGGGGGAATGAAATGGCAAATGACCCCTAATCCACTGCACTCTGACTGATAGTCTGATGAGCAGAAGTCTAAGCTACCTTCTAAAGGGCTAGCGAATGTTAGGGGCCTGAGCACATCAAAGGCAGCGAGGTACAGTTACAGCAGCATACATGCCACAAGGATGCCTGGCCGCTGCAGACTGTGGAGCCTGCAAAGGCCTGCACAAGGGCTTCAGGTGCACAGTGACAGAGATATGGTAAGGGTTCTGGACTTCAGACCCCCATGGGCAGGCTAGGAAGCCAGGTAGCCACTTAGCTGAGTTGCCTGCCTTTTTCCTTTTGGCACTTTAAATGTTTAGGTTCATTATAAATGTCCCAAATTACTTCATACTTTGGTGAGTAATGTCCATGCAAGGACAATTTATTATCTATTTATTGAGTACCCATTTGGCGTTAGGTACAGGAGATGCAGATTGATTGGGAACAAGTCAGAAAGCCCTGATCTTCTGGGCCTATCACCTGCTGGGGGAGGAGGGTGGTGCTGCTGCAGCACTGGCACCTTCTGCTACAGCAGCAAGGAAGGAGGCTAGGAGGCGAGATGCTTTGCTCTGGAAGCCTGGTTCTGCCACGAAAAGCTGGAACAGATTTGGGGACATTACTTGAACTCTCACTTCCAGTTTCCTCATCAGCAAAAAGAAGGCAATGCCATTAGCCTTCAGTTGGTATGAAGACGAAACAATTTAATATATACAATGTGCTTTACACTCTGGGCCTGGGGCAAGTCCTTAGCTAAAAGATACCCTCGCCAGGACCATTCAAGGCACAAGGAGTCTTTCTGACCCATCTTACAGACACAGCGCAGGGAGAGTGAAGTAACCTGGAATTTTACTGGTGATGGGATCCAAAGGCTCTTTGGCGCTCATCAGAAGGCCCCAGAAAGACAGAGGCCATGTGGGTCTGGCAGGCACACAGGTACATGTCAGTTCAGGTGAGTCCCGGGCCCTTACTTACCGTCATGCTCCTGTACTCATCTTCAAACATGTCCAAAAAAATTTCTTCCCCCTTAAAAAGAAAGGAATAGAGGAAAAGATACATCCATCCTTCTATCTATCTATCTATCTATCTATCTATCTATCTAGATTAATTTCCCCCTCCCCCCATATTTTAGGAAGAGTCTACAGGGTGTTTAGGGTCTCACTACTAGAGCAGACTTGTAGTGATCCCCGTTTACAGCCTCCCAAGTGCTGGTATTACAGGTGCACGCCACCACACCCAGTCTCAATTGCTGTCTCAGTGTGCCCCAGGGGGCGGGGCTGGCACAGCATGCCTGGGGATGGAACCCAGGGCTCCTAAGCCTGCTTGTAGGCATTTTAATCCACTGAGCTATTTGGCCGGCCATTAGGATTTATATTTTTCCCCATAAACACAGAATTACAAACTCTAGCTCTCATCTTTACAGACCATCTGTTTTTTGTCAGTGGGTTCTTATAAATCATTAAGATATAAAATACACAAGTGAACATGTACACATATTCAAATGAAAGATCAAATCTCAAATTGCACTATTCAAAACCTTTTTCTTTTTAAAAAAATGTTGAGTTAGAGCTTTTCTTTCAAAGCAATTAATTAGAAAGCATGTCTGTAATCTCAGCACTCTGGGAGGCTGAGGCAGGAGGATCAAAAGTTCAAGCCTAGCCTGGGAAATTTGATGAGTTAACAATAGCAAGACCCTGTCTCAAATTAAAAATTTTAAAGTCTCAGTTTTAAGTCCCAGTACAAAAAAAGACTTAAGTACTTGTGATAATGACAGGAGATATAAGAAATCCTAGTTAAGTCACCATGTTAAAAAATGTGAAGTTCTACATTTCTGGGAAGAAGAGTATAATTAAGAATGCTTAAAGCTAAAATTATATGGTTCTTTCCATTTGCTTTTGAGACAAGCTCTTGGGGCTTGTAGGTAGGTCTTCAGGCTAAGGCTCTGCCCAGGAGGTCCCCTTCAGAACAGGGCTGGGGGTAGGAACTTGGGTCTGCAATATATAAACCTGAGACCATTTCCCAGCCTACTGCAGAGTCTCTCTGTTTCACTGCAAGGATGGGAAAACAAAAAGAAAACAAGAAAGAATCAGCCATGTTGTTGGGTCATTCACTATAATGGTGAAGTGAATTAAAGGTGAAGTATATAAAATGCAGCGTGTAGAGCCTGCTGCTCAGTCAGGCTGGAGAACTGTCAGTGTGCATGATCACAGGCAGCTCTGCTAGACAATGATTGTTAAAACTATCCTGCCTCTTACATCATGGGAACACACACAGTCAGGGTGGGAAAAGGTATAGATCAGAGATCTCTTATATTTTTCCACTTGTTAGAACTACATACGAACTTGAAGTTTTTTGCATGGTATAAGGAGCACCAAAAAACTGACAACCCTCGAGAACATCTGTAGGTGTTATAGTGATTGATATAGGAGAAATATAACTTCCAACCTGCGAGATGTCAGATATGCTGTTTGTGTTCCTTGAAAGTGAAGACTGAATCCCAAAGGACAACAGAGGTTAAGCACAGAAAAGACTGAAAGACAGCTCCTGAGAGACAGAAGGGGGTCCCCAAAATGGATTGCCACTGAGGCCCTTTGCCAGGGGTAATTTATATGGCAAATTTCAAATGTAGGTACGATGTGGGTCAAACTACAATCAACCTATAGAACTACTAGTATAACTGCTTAGCTAATATTGACCCAATTGGGAAGTGAATCAAGTAGCAAGGGTACAGGGAAAGAACAAAGTCACTGTGGGGAAGAGATGGGTCCAGATACTCTGATCACCTCGCTGAGTGACTTATATCCATCTGAATTTTATGGGACTAGGTGATACCAATCACAGCACACACTCAGGTTATCGTTTAGTCCGCAGGGAGGCTTGAAGGCCTGGTCACTGTATCTTTATCTTGAGGCTGACCTTCAACAGATGTGTACCATCCACACTTTTGGTGTGCTCTTGTCTTTTTGCATGGGCTGTCTTGAGGGCCTGTCCCCGTCTGACTGCCTATTAACTTCTATCTAACTTAGCTGCCTATAATAACAGAATAAGAGAGAGAAATCTGGATGGGAGAAAGGAACCAAAATTCAAATACACCTCTCTTTTAATTAATAGAAGAAAATCACCTTCAGAAAAAATGCTTCCCTCTATGTCTTTCTGTTTTTGCAACCCAAAAGCTTTGGGGGAGAATAAAGCTTAGGGCAGCAATCCTGGAAAAAGAGTCAAAGACAGCTAACTCAACTACACGGTTTCTACTTTGTTCTGCACTTGCTAGCAGGGCTATGTTCTCCCTTAAAGGTCAAACTAGGATTTCTTCCCCAGGGCATGGGAGGCCCATAGGAAGCCACCTTGTCTGGACATGGGGTCTACAGAACCTGTTGAAGTAGATTCCCAGATTATAGGAACAGGTTTTACCTTAACAAACATTGACAATAATGGATTGTGGCTTAAAAGACTCCTATAAAGAAATAGCAGTTTAAAAAGAATACAAATAATGAAAGCACAGGTGAACAACAGAAAATGGCAGCAATGGCACCTTTCCCCTGCCTAGGAGGACCTGCATTAGCTCTTTCTGGGGGAACCATTGCTACTAAGATCTGAGGAGCTCTGCTATGGAAAGCAAAACTCAGAAAATTACTAGGACTGTCTGACAAACATATTAATCCAGCATGGCTGACAATGATAAGCCTTGCCTAAGGGTAAAGTCTGAATGTTTATATCTCCCCCAAATTTATATGTCAAAATCCCAGTCCCAGGGTGATGGTGTTAGGATGTAGGGCCTTTTAGAGGTGACTAGATCATAAGGATGACCTTACAAAAGAGACCCCAGAGCCTATCTGCCCCTTTCTACCATGTGCAAACACAGGACAAAGACACCGTCCACAAGAAAGCAGGCCCTCTCCCCAGACACTGGGTCTGCCTTGGTCTGGGATATCCCAGTGTCCAGAATTATGAGAAATAAAGCTCCATTGCTTATCAGCCTCCCAGTTGATGGTATTTTGTTATAGCAGCCCTAATAGACATATGCCTTAAGATAAGAACTAAGCAGAACTGGGATGAGAGTGTGCCTCAGTGGTTGAATGCTTGCCTAGCATGTGCCAGGCCCTGGGTTTGATTCTTAGGACCATACCAAACAAACAAACAAATCCTAAAAAACCCTCACACATACACACAGACACAGATATTTTACAGTCATGGTGGTACTTTATAAAATCTCCATAAACCTAATATAAAAGTTTAGACGTTTCTTAGTACATATGTATATAACTAATATACATATATAAAAATGTATATAACTAATATACATATATAAAAATCATAAATCAGTCATAAATAATCTTATATGTATTAGCATATGTAACTTATGAACATGAGTTCATCAGGTATTATTTATTTATATGTATATGATTTGTGATTCACATAGAAATTCATAAATACTCCTAAGTAATTGCTAAACCATCATAAACTAGGAGTTCTCAAAAGTTTGACCAATAAGATAGTATGAAAAATTCAAACACCATTAGCTGGGCATGGTGGCACACAAATGTAACCCTAGAATGCTGAGAGGCTGAAGCAAGAGGATCACAAGTTCAAGCCCAGCTTTAACAACTTAGTGTGATCCTGTCTCAAAATAAAAAAATAAAACAAATGGGTACAAATGCCCCAGAGCAATGATACTCAGTACTGGGGTGGGGGCTCTCATTGCTCTGAGACTATGAAATCAAGGATTTTCATTTAGTGATCACAGGCATGAAGAATACTGAAGGCATTTAACCTACTACCCACTTCCTACAAGATACCCACACTGCCAGTCACCTTATAGAAATGCCGCACCAGGTGGACACTCTCTTCTTTTGCGCCCTGTTAAAAGAAAGAGCAGGTCTTATTGAGGCAAGCAGGTCAGGTTCATTACCAATTCTGCAAACAGAGTGCATGTAAAGCAGACATTTGACTGATATTCCTTAATATATAAAATGATTCTTAGAGAGGGAAGAAGGGTGAGAGGCAGAACTCGAAATGCAAATTGACAGAGGGCAGTAATTCAATGTGATAACATGGGAAGCCTGTTAATGTACAATTAAGTGTGTGCATGTGGGTCAGTAAGTTATGGCCATTATGACTCCCCTTTTACAAAATACAGTTTTGTTTTTTGTGGCTGGCTCACCCTGCCCTAGGGGCAGGACTGGCACAGCATGTGGTACCAGGGATTGAACTGTGGTCCCTGTACTTGCTTCAGCTTGCCTAAGCATGTGCTTTGGACCACTGAGCTAACTCACCAGCTCCAGAGTTCTTTTGTAAGTGTGTGTATGCATATATGTGAGAGTGTACCTGCATGCATTATACACCTAAGAATGCACCATACTTGTTACTTTTTATCTCCTTCCTAAATTTTCTTTAAAAACATGGAAGAGCAGGGGGACAACAGAAACTATCAAAACTTAATGTATATTTTAGTGCAGAAATCATAATGTGTATGTTTATGTATGAAAGTTTCCTAATAAAAAAGGAACAACTTTCAAATCCTGAGAGCAAACACAGAACCAAATAATTGTAACATGCTACTAAAATGTAAACAGTAAGTAGACTGACTCTTCAAGGGAGTCTCGGCTGAAAGGAGCTTCTTTCTGGACTAGGCTCCTATCTGGCTTCCCTCCTGAGCTCTTCCATTGTCCTGGGCCCACGGGAATGGGGAGAGGAGAGGCCTCACCTCCAGGCAGGCCAGGTGCACATCCTTTATGATACAGCCAGAGCTGGTCAGGACTTGCTGCTTCAGGAGCAGGCAGCTCAACTCCAGAGTGGCCAGGCGGATCTTCCCATCTGTGGAACACAGCAGGATCAGCCTTGCAGCCCCAGGAGCAGGGCCCTGGAACACAGGCTCTGGGCTTCCTGTGTGAGGCTAACAGGCATGAAAGGGGGAGCCCCATATGCCAACCCCATTCCCAGTCTATTAGCATTCAGTGTTCTCAACATAGCTGCTTATACCATATAATGATTTAGATCAAGGATGTACCCCAAAGGGTGCATGTGCTCACAGATGGGGCTTTGGAAGGTAATTAAATCAGGTGGGTGATAGGGCTGACCTGCTGTTAGGAGGTGGGGTCTGGTGAGAAGGAGAAGGTCACTTGGGATAGGACCTGGAAGGGTCTGTCTCCCTTCTAGGCTCTTTCGCTCTGCTTCCTGGCTGCCATGACTTGAGCCTTTTTGCTCTCCAGCCCTTTCTAGCACGCCTTTTCTGCCTTGAAGCTACTCAACTATGGATTGAAACCCAAATAATCTCTCCTCCTAGTTGTCAGTGTCAGATACTGTGTCACTAAGGCAGATACTGTGTCACTAAGGCATATCAAATAGGTCTCTAAGCTCCCTTTATCAGGGAGTGAAGAGGTTAAAAAAGAGGCTAAGTGTTGCAAAGGCCTGGGAAGTAGCTCCCTGTGTGCCACTGCTGTTTCTGTCTAGCACTCTTCCCTATCTTCAGGAACAACACCACTCTTTCCTCTGAAGAACAACCAGCACCACCCTAGGCCATGTGATTTGGGTGGCACTAACCCCCTTCTAGAGAAGGCACATCACCCAGGTTGCGCAGGGTGTTACATTCCTAGGGTGGCAGTGATTAGGTGAGGTCTGGTGAGGAGTCAGCCAGGACCAGTGAGGTTCAAGTTTGTGGCTGGCTGGAACTGGGAATTGCTGGGCAAGAAAGTCTGTCCTTTCATTGGACACAGAGAAAACAGAAACACTGGTGAGTCTCGTGGGGCACATGCACTGTAATCTACTACAGCCAACTCCTCACCTGGCCAGTGTTCTCAATCTCTATAAAGTATTCTGCAAATAGAGCTTTGGGATCTCCCTTCCAAAGTGTCTGCCACAGAGCATGTGCAAAGCACAGCTGGAGCTGCTAGACGTTTACCTTGCCAACTCAGAAGGTAGCACAATCCAAACACAGTCTTGAAAACATTTGAGCCTCTAGATCTAGCTGTGCCTCAGGCCAGACCCTGACAGCCAACATAGCTTTGTTTCTGCTTGGACTGTTTACAGTAGTCTAAGGTGGGTCTCTATTAACTGTAACCAAGTTCTGACTAACACGGCTTGCTATGCTAACCTGCTGTGAGCCAGGCATTGTGCCAGGTGCTTTATGTGCACCTTCTTTCTCAAGAGACCTCTGTAAAAACTCATCGCAATCGGTTCCTCTAAAAACTGATACTAAAGAAAGAGAAATGATTTGCCTAGAGCCTCACAGTGGGGGGAATGGCAGACTTCAGGTGCTCTGCATGCCAAAGCTCTATCTGCCACCTCTCATAGAAGAATCTGCAACTGCTCAAACAACTGCTCTTATGCAAACCTCCCCATGAGTCTTTAAGCTTATTTTGAGGCAACATGTTGGCAAGAAAAAAGCCAGAGAAAGGGAGTCTCCAGACCTTGCCTCCAAGCATGGATGGATACATCAGGGATGAGGATGAGCCCCTGAGGAAAACCCCACACAACTCCCTGCTTACCCTTTGTTAATGTTCTGAAAGTCAGAAGGAAACAGATGAGAAGAATGAATATATGCTTAAAATTGAAAAGCTACATGCACACAAAATAGGCCTTCTTAAGCACATAAACCACAGGAACCTCCCTGGAAAATGCTGACTGGCCTTCTCTCAATGACCTTCTGGTCCCATGACTAACAGCGTCTGATCTCTGCTGGGCCTTGTTGGGTCAGTGTGCCTCTGGAGCAGTCTTACTCTACCTGTCTCTGTGCCATTCCTCTTTGCTGGCCCAGTCAGTCAAATATGACCTTGTATGACACTGTTCCCCTCAAGGACTCCTGTTGCTGCCTAAAGGGAGAGGTATGTGATTTCCACTATTCCCTATTCCCACTGGCTCACCCAGAGAGAAGGGCTGCTGACACTGCAAAACCTGGCAAGAGAGGGCTGGGTATGGAGCAGAAGAGATGGTTTCAGGGGTAGAGGATGAAGTGACTCAGAAAAAGACACAGTTATAGTACTGGTGACCCAGGACACGGAAGGGGGAATAAGTGAGATTTGCTTGGATTCTTAGAAAGGCCAAGTCCAGAACCCTGAAGTGGTGGTACAATTTAGGGACCCAGTCTCTCTGAAAGACAAGGACCCCAGGCTGGCACCTGGCTGGGCAGCATTGTTCATGATCCTAATGAGTCTTTCAGCCAGTAGATGGTTGTAGGTGGTCTTCTCAGCCACATTTGGCACTGGCAGCTGGATCCGCTCCAGTTTCTCAGGATCTATGCCTGGAATGAAAACACAGAAGAGGTGAGCACAAGTGCCTCACTGGGATACCTGGCCCCCTCTGGAAAGGCCTGTAGAGCAAGATTTCCTCAGCACTTGACAGTCTGTCTTTGTGGCCCCAGGGATGCTCTATCTTGCTTTAAAAGAGACTGGCAGGCACTTAATGTTGAGGACAGCCTAGCATCAAATGGTAACATCCTTCTGGACCAGTGGTGGAGAACCTATGACACATGTGCTATTGTGTTTTTCTTTTAAGGCAAAAGATGTTAACGAGCTGTTTTTTCTAAACTAAAACCTTAGCCTTAAGTTTAGTTGCAGTGTTGGTACTTTGTGATAAATAAATAAGTTTTGAATTACAGTTCAGCATTCGTCTCTATAAAGTTCACCATCACAGTCCTAAACATTAAGAAGAAATAGTGCCAGGTCTGTGTGCCACCGGAGGCTACATGTGTGTTAGGCACATTCACACTTGGAAAAAGAAAGGCCTAGAGAAACAAACCAGACACACAAGACCTCATTCAGACCTTCAAATTCATAACACCAAAGTCAAAGAGCTGGGTTACACCCTTAAGACACACTCAAGGGAGACAGGTGTGGTGGTATATGCCTATAATCTCAGCACTCAGGAGGCTGGGGCAGGAGGGCTGAAGCCCACCCTGCGAGTTCAAGGCTAGCATGAACTACATAGTGAGGCCTTAGGGGTTGGGGAGATGGCTCAGTGGATTAAGCACTTCCCTGGCAAGTGCAAGGACCTGAGATCAATCCCTGGTTCTGCAAAAAAACCAAACCAAACCAAACAAAACAAAAACACAGTGAGGCCTTGTATCAAAACAACCGATCAGCTAAAAATACACTCCAGGGTACTAAGTCCCCAGCTGGGTGGGATAGACACCACCCTGCCCCTGCTGAGGTTGGCATGAGTAGAAAGGGACTAAGCTACACTTCAGTACAGACAGGTAGATACACAATGAAACCAGGAGAGCAGATCTATTACCAAGGAATCATTTTTCCACCATTGAAAATTCAAAAGTCTTTCCTGTGAAAACTAAAAATATTTAAAAGACAAAGGATGAGATGGGGCTGTGTGGAGTGAGTGGAGAAGTAAGGATGGAAGGGGTAAGTCTACACCTATGAACCATGTCCCTATTTTTCATAGGGAAGCTCGCAGCAGAAGTAGCAGGAAGGCTGATCGGGGCTACCAGAACAGTCT
>NDGN010657317.1:0-10401 GCA_002564285.1 Tympanoctomys barrerae | reverse complement strand
TGCTAAGCTTGTTCTAAGTAGGTGCTTTAGACCACTGAGCCATCTCACCAGCCCTATTTTTCTAAATTTTGACTTACTAGCTTATTCTTTCTTTCTTTTTTTTTCCTGTAAGTTTTTTTATTTATCACTGAAGAAAGAAAACACAGCAGCAAGTTCTGTGTTGGCTTCAATACGATCAAACAGTTAATCTTTAACATAATTACTATACTCTAAAATTGAAGTCAACATAGTCATTACTACAAATTACTTGTTTTGAATCTATCCGTGGTCCACCCATCCTCATCAGTAGCTTATTCTTTCATTCATTCAAAACTCAGCTGGCTGGGAGTGGTGGTATATGCCCATAATCCCAGCCCTCAGAAGGCTGAGGCAGGGAGGACAAAAGTTTGAGGCCAGCCTGGGTAACTTAGCAAGACTCTGTCTCAAAATTAAAAAAAAAAAAAAAAAAAAAAATTAAAACCATTAAACAATTGTGGGAAAGGACAAGGAGACTAACTGGTAGCCAGTGAAGCCAGAGCAGAGACAGACCGAACAAGGAGTATGGGCTGAGGCCTTCACAAACAGTTCTTCACCCCAAGAACAAGGGAAAGCTACAATACTCTAAGCAAAGAGGAGACAAAACCAAATTAGAGACAGATTAAGGCAAATGATGGCAGACTAATTCGGAAGCTTCTGTACCGGCAAAACTGAGGACAAGTAGCACTGACTAAAGTAGAAAAGTAGAAAAGTGATTGAAGAAATACTTTAATATCAACTAACTTTGGGGGATCTTTTATATGGGTGTCAACTTTTTGGTTTATCAAGGTCACACTGAATAATGAGTTTTTCATTACACATAAGCAATGAAACTTTATTTTTAATATTTGTAGTATAACCTTAAAAAAAAAAAAAAAAAAAAACCAAAACAGGTAAGCAGCCTGCAGACTAGACATACCTTTTGCACTTAAAGGGAAAAAGAGCATAAAGCTGATTCCCTGGTTTTTGCTGGAGTCCACAGAAAAGATGATGGACTTGCTCACTGAGAAAGTACACAGGTCAAGAAGACGGGGCGTGTGGGGAAGAGTACGATCTGTGTGCCACAACTCAAGAAGCCAGGCAGCTGCGGGGGAACCTGGCTGGACACCACAGGCCCCTCCTTGCAGTGCTAACTGTGGCTCTGTACTAGGTGGGGATAGCCTGAGAGTGCAGGTCCACAGCCCAGTGACAGCTAGCCAGCGTCTCCATGTAACAAGTTTTTATAATTTATACATTTGTGAAAAGACGCAAGTCTTCCTACCTTCAATGTTATTTGTTTTTATAGTTTATGTTTAAAATCTTAAACACAACTATCATTTAACTATAAATCACACTCTTGTGACAAGACACACAAGCTTTACAAATTTGAGTAAAACAAGTCAAAAGCTGGGCATGGTGGTGCATACCTATAATCTAAGCACTTGAGGCTGTGGCAGAAGAATTAACCGGAGTTCGGAACCAGCCTGTACGACACAGTGAGTTCAAGGCCAGCCTGAGCTACGTAGTGAGACCCTGCCTCAGAAAACAAATCAAATCAAGTGGAAGACAAAAGAAGGATAAAGTCAGTTGTTTACTTGTGCAGGAATTTTATATTCTGGGAGACGCTGGGGACTGAACCCAGTGCTTCAGGCTTGCTTGGCAAGTGCTCTACCAGTGAGCTACATTTCATCCACAGCCTTCTGTAAGCCTTTACTTTGATACAAGATCTCACTAAATTGCCCATGATGGCCTCAAATCACCAATGCTCTTGCATCAGATGCCTCCTGAGCAGCTGGGAGCAGAGGTCTGTACCACAGCTCCGAGTGAAGCGCACTTCACATGCTCAATGCTGGACTGTGATCTGCGCCCTTTACTTTTTATGAACAGACACAACACTATTTTGGTACTGGGACTGACCCAGAGACTTGTACAGCACTCTACCATTGAGCTACATATAAACTCAGACTTTTTCTGCTGAATTTTATTTTGAGACAGGATCTCTTACTGCTTGGTTTGCTTTACACTTGTGATCTTCTTGTCTTAGCCTCTCACGTAGCAAGGATTACAGGCATGTGCCACCACAACAGGACAGTATCTTTGTGGATCTAAGCCAATTATTTGAAAATGTTAATTCTTCAACACTATTTGTATGAAAAACAGTAAGGTGTATCTCTATTCAAATAAATGGTATATTATTAGTTTTTATACATACCTAAAATATAACTATGTCTTTAATATTGTAAAGAGAAAAGAGGATCATCATGAATTCAAGGCCAGCCTGGGCTACTTAGTGGGTTGAACTATACTGTGAGACTCTATCTCAAAAAATAAACCAAAGAAACAAACAAAGGGGTCACTATTTTTTGTATAGGTTGTCTACATTGAAACCTTAAATTTTTAATAATGGTATAATCATAAAAGTTAACACATTAAGGCCAATGAAGTGTCGTGTCACTCCATGCCCACTGATTTACTGTTACCTGTATGGTATTTCCAATCGGAGCCCCTGGGGCCCCCTCGATGTTGGGCTTTGGGAAAGACGTTGGCATACCAGCCTGGCTGAGCGGCTGCTGCAGGCCGTGGAAGGGCTGGCTGCCCAGGAGATGTGGCTGCGGGTAGGAAGCTTGGCTTGACAGTGGTCCTGAAGCTGGAGGCTGCTGCTGTAGAATCTGTGACTGGGGTTCACCCAGAGGGTTCATGATTGGCGATGTTATGGGAACAGGAGGCATGAAGTTTTCAGGCATCTTTTAAAACATGAAAAGAAAAGACACTGAGAATAAAAAGAAAACGGATATGGCCAGATACAGTGGCACAACACCTATAATCCCAGCACTTAGGAAGCTGAGGCAGGAGGATCTCCACGAGTTCGAGGCCAGCCTGGGCTAGACAGAGTTGAACGACAGTCTGAACTACATAGTAAGACCCTGTCTCAAAAGAGAGCAAGAGAGAGAGGGACAGAGAGAGATCTAGAGAGATGGCAACATTTCTCGGCTTCAAATAAGGGAGTTAAAACGTTCTGATTTTTAAAAAAATTAACAGTAGTTACAATTATTTTTCACAAATAAAATTTTATATAAATTTCTAGAGTAAAACATAAAAGTAAAACTAACATGGCTAAGAAGTATAAGGAACTCAAACCTGGACCTTTCCTTCTCCCCTTGTTACTCCCAGTAAAGGGTCACTAAAACAATAGCATTCTGAAAGAGGATGCCAAGTCTAGGAAATGTATCTAGCAATACAGGAGTCAAGATATGCTGCTGTTTAGCTTTTGTGATCTATATATATTTTTTATGTGACTGGGGATTGAACACAAAGCCTGTGCACTGAGTTACACCCCAGTTCTTTATTTTTTGTGTGACAGGGTTTTGTTTAGCTCCCTAAGTGTGGCTCAAACCTGTTTCTGCCTCAGCCCTCTCAAATGCTGGGATTACAGGTGTGCACAAGGCCTGGCTCATCAGGACATGATATACCCTTTTTCTAGACCAAAGGCAGATACTACCCAGCAATTCTATGACACTAGAAGTGGAGATTCAGTGTCTGATCATTACCAAGCTGTATGTTCTGACCTTATTATTACATTTGAGAGAAGAGAGTCACTAGGAATAAAAAGTAGAAATGGCTTGCAAAGAAAGAAGGAAAATCTTATTGTGTGCACAAATAGCTTTCAATCATTACCAATGTACAAAACAATGCTCAACTATAAGGCTATTTCTTCACTCATTATCAGATAATGGTTTCAAAAATACAAATATAAAAGCATAGTTACTGCTGCCATACAAGAACAAAGCAACTCCTTAAAAAAACAAACACAACAAACATGAGTTGGGCATGGTAACACACTTGTAGTCCCCACACTGGGGGGCTAAGGCAGGAGGATCGCTGGGAGCTCAAGGCCAGCCTAAACTACAATGAGACCCTGTCTCATGACAAAATCACACAAAAAAACACTTGTAAGGCCTGAAATTTCGTTTCTTATGTTTTATGAGGCCTGCTAGGAATTTACATCTTGTTTTCTGAAAGGGCTTTAATTTTTGGAGATACTGTTTTCTACTTTCTTTCTTGCATCGATTAGAAGACACCTGATGAAATACATTTTGAACACTTCTATCAGTAAGCTTTGCTTCTAAAAGGATCAGTGAAATGTGGTCTGTGCCAGGTGGCTATGTAACCTATAAGATCTGGAAGCCACTGGCTGGGCATCTTGTTCTAGTACCTTCTTTTTCTTGGGCACTCTGTTCAAAGCAGGAGGATCATTCCATCCATTCTGAGAACCTGGAATAGGTAACACAGGACATTTTTCTTTAGAATATTTAAAGAAACTGAAACTGAACTTATCATCTAACACTTTGAAATCCTCCCTTAACCAAATTCATAGATTTTACCAGGTGAGTTGTGGGTTCACTACATAATCTTGGATTCTACATCTCATATCTTTAACATAAGATTATGAAATCTGTATGTCTATACTAGTGCACAGCCTACAAAGATCAGCTATTTTTTTCCTAAGAAAAAGTAAATCCCACTTGCTATGTCAGCCACAACCCCGAGCACACGGAGCAAGATCAGGCATGGTGGCACATGCCTGTAATTCCAGAGCTGGGGAGGCTGAGACAGGAGGATCACTACAAGTCTGAGCTACACAGTGAGACCCTGTATCAAATATATAGTTAAAAAAAAAAAAAAAGAAAAAAGAAAAGAAAAAGTAAATCACCAGTCTACTAAAACAAAAAATGTCTGGTCTGATATAGTCAACATCTCCCCTCAAAAAAGCTAGCAATTCCTTCCTTACCCCCACCTCCCAAAATTAACTCAAGTGAATCATCTACAAATAGTAGAAATACTTTTTTTTTTTTTTTTGTGGAACTGGGGATTGAACGCAGGCCCCTGCACTTGCCAGGGAAGCGCTTATTTCACTGAGCCATCTCCCCAGCCCTGAGAAATACTATTTTAAAAAACAATTATATGACACTAGTAATTTTTGTTATGTTAGTCTTAAGAACTACTTATACAGTAGAAAAAGGCACTCAAATATCTGTACAGGCTGACAGCAATGATACTGTCAATTATACAGCATAGGTCCTTGCAAAAATACACATAGTTCTACCACTGCAAAGTGAAAAAATGGACACTGTTAACAGAACTCATTAAATATTTTAATACCTCCAAGAAATCAAACATTCTACAAAATAAGATACATTTAAAACACTAAAATATAATAATTTTGTATTTCTTTAAGTGTGAGTTTTGGTATCTTCTATCAGATACCAGTACCTGCTTTAAAACAAAAAAACCCTTTAGTTTATATGGTTATGCATAGGCAAAAAACCCTTCCCTTTCAATAAGTTTTCTTTCAATATTTTCACTTCTACTGTTTAACTGATAGGGATATTGTCACAACAAATTGTTAAGCAACCAAAGAAACTGGTATATGAATAATATCAAAGACATTTAAAACTATAGATCTAGCCATGTACTTATTTTCCTTTGGTAATTTCCCACATGTGTACAAGATAAAGTGCCAAATAAGACCAAAAATGCTAAAATTAACCACAATTAAATCGCATGCTGTTACCTGTTTAAAAATTCTTAGAACTGCTGCTGACCAGGCTAATCATTTCAATCTCTCCCATCACCACCAACCTTAACTATAGCTAAGACAACTTTGGTTTAGATATCTTCGATTATATAAAATAAAGTTTTTATGATTTAAAGCTATTTGTCATATAAATCAGTTGTAAAATTTGATTCAATTAGTATATCAAATAATAAAAGACTAAGATTAGATTCAGAACACCATCATCTTTACAGTTCACATGCATTACTGTTAATGCCCATTCATTAATTGTATTCAATGATTCAAAGATTTCCAAAGGTATGTTTTACAACCACTTCACCTTCAAACATAAGTGTCTGGTCTTGGATAGACTGATTTTCTGTAGACAAAATATAGAAGTCACTTCAATAGTATTGCTGAAGACATTCTTAACTCTACTTCTTATAACTATTTCTTCTCCCTCTATCAACCACCCCCTAAAAGCAAACTAACTTCACAAAGCACAAAACTTACTTTTTCGGTAAGCAAGGTCTTACTCTATAGCCCAGCTTGGCCCCAAACTTTGAATTCTCCTGCCTCTGCCTCCTGAGTGCTGGGATTGCAGGTATACATCAGAGCCCAACTCTAAAATTTACTTCTTACAAGTCATATGGCCTGGTGCAGTGGTGCACTCCTGTAATCCCAACACTCAGGAAGCTGAAGCAGGATAATCGTTAAGAGTTTGAGACTAGCCTGGCCACAAAGTGAGCTTAGAGGCCAACCTTGAACTGCACAGTGAGACTCTGTCTCAAAAAGACAAAATCCTCCAAAAACAAGCAACTCATGTGAAATACCATCTATCCAATTAAGTTTCTAGCCAGGGTGAATTCATTCATGTCAGATCAAATTAACTCTTAAATATTATCTTTTTTTTTTCTTACTGTGCTATCTCTGTAAGAGGAAATTCTGGGCCAGGGATATGGCAAGCACACGGTCCCGAGTTCAATCCCCACCACCAAAACCAAACAAACAAACAAAAAAAACAAACCAAGTAAATTCTATTCCTTTACTTAAAATAATAATTATTTTATTAATCATTTGCCTTCCCCCCCTATTGCAGATCCAACTCAGGCCCTTGTACTTGTGAGGCAAATGCTCTGCCAATGAGTTATTCAGATTTCTAAACATTTTTGAAACAGGATCTTGGTAAATTGCCCAGGCTGGTGTTAAACTTGTGATCCTGCCACCTCAGTCTCTTGAGTAGCTGGGATTACAGGTACAATCCCATTTTCTAACTGACAAATGAAGTTCAGCAACACCACTGGAGACTGCACTTATCAACATATTACATCACAAAAATCAAAGGTTATTCAAAGCTATTTTTTTTATCAGCTGAGAAGAATTCTAGCCATTTAAATTCAGATTCTAATTAATGAGATAAAATGGCAGGGCCTCAAGTTCAGTCTTTGTAGCCACCTCCCCGTGACATAGATATTGCTGGTATCACAGCTGTAGGAATTTAAGGAGAAAGAGGGAAAGTCCACCCAGCTCTGCATCTTCTAACACCAACATGCTGACACCATCAGCAAACTGTGCTACTCCTTGCTGCCAGGTTTGAAGGCCCCCGTGGGTCTTTCTGCAGTCTGAAGCATATGTGGTTTCTGGGATCACACCATGACTATGAAGACAAATAACAGGGCCAGGAAATTCACAGCCATCTCATACTATCTATCATTCTGGGGATACATGGATCCGGAGGCAGCACAAGTCTCCCAGATCTTTTAAAAGCTAGAAGTTGGGGGTTTCTAGCATTGGAGAAGAGGTAAACAGGCTCAACCACAGCAACTCACACTGTAAGACAATGAGTTCAAGGTAGGCCCAACCTCAATCAAAACAATTTATAATTTAACCACTTTCAGGTGGCAAGGGAGGAGCCAATAGAATATACTAATTATAAAAGTGAATTCAACTCAGCTTGAGCTCAAGAAGCTGAAGCTGATCCCAGTGGTGCAACTTCTAATTCCAGCACTCTGGGAAGCTGAGGCAGGAAGATCACAGGTTTGACCCCAATCTGGATGACTGAGACCCTATCTTAAAACAGAAAATTAAAAAGAGCAGCTGAGAATGTAGTGTGAAGGCCCAGGGTTCAATCCCTGGTACTTCTGAAATGAAACCAAAACATTCTGAGGTGAGAGAGGCATTCCAATAACTTAGTCTTGTCATGTGAAATGAGATTCTAGGATTAACTGGTTAAGACATTTTTCATACAATATGGCTCTTAAACCAGCCAACTTCTTCATGCTTAATGGAAGAAAACAGTAATCAATGATAACTCTCCAGAAGTGGTTTTTCATTTTTAATTTAAAGGACCTGTGACCTTACAACTGACACTCCATACAAGACAGTAACTTCCTCACCATACAGATAATAAATGCTTAGGGAGTGAAATGTGTTTCAGCAGGACTGACCTGATGAACCACTGATGCACTCTCTAGCCGAACTACAGCAATGACACACCTAGAAGTACCGTGCATAGTTTGGGGTAGGCCCTGTGAGTCTCATCAACCTCCCTTTTTCCTGTCCCATGGCTGGAAAGCGATAAAAATAGCAACTGTTTTGGTCACTGACTTCTTGGGGCAGGGAGTTACCAGGGACATGGAAGCCTGGCAGGGTGTCTTGATTTCATGAACTAGGAGCAGCACAAAGTAGCTTGGGAGGCAATTTCCATATTCTCCCTTGGTAAGATGACACAAAGTCACAATGAAACCAAATTTACCGAAGGTTAGGAGTAAAACTGAATCCAATCAGAATCCCTAAGACTCTCCACAGGAACAGTCAGCTGGGCTGCTAGGGCCACAGAACCAAAGGGAAGAGGCTGACAGTGGTCATACCTTCTCCCTGATACCTGCCTGGCTAATTTCTCCTGTCCTTAAATCATGTACTATGTTTCACTATATTTCATTTTGACCCAGATAAACCTTGTTCAAATTTGTTATCAATTTGCATGATTCTACTTCTATCAGGTACCTAGGAGGTCCCACACCAAGAGACAAAGAGTAATAATGTGTAGAGGCTAGTGAGAACAGGAAGTTACTGTAGACTGACTGAGGTGTTCATTAAGAATTTTCTGAATGAATGTTTTGTGGATTCCAACTTTTAATGCTGAGTATGTAATTCTGTAGTTCACTGATATTGAGCATGAAAAGCTGGTTTGTTTCTATTAGGAATTATTGACTGGCCCACTAGAATTCCCAAATCCTAAACAAAATCTTGATCTAAGACACATTAGAATAAGAGAAATTTGTCTCAATTACTTATATAACTTTAAATTTAGGAAATGTAAAAATAAAACATGGCAAAACCATTAAAACATGAGAGACTGTTAATGTGCGAGAAATAACAAAGCAGGTAGGCATGCACAGTACATGCTGAATATCAGAACATATTTTTGTGCTGCTGCTTGTTAGCCGTTGTTTCTCAGGCAGGTTAGAACTTTGCATTGCTCTGTGTAAAAGCCAAGACTCATCTGTGCCCAAAAAGGGGAAAAAAACAACTGTGCAAATATTTAAACCGTAGAATACATAAAATGCTTACCACAGTAGAATATATAACTCCTAAGAAATTCAGTTCCCTCATCATCGATTAAAAAAAGACCCAACTCCAATTATACTTATTTCAGGTTGCAAGACCTTTGCAGCGAGTACTGGATCGTGAACAAGATTAGTTCATCCATAAATGTCACTTCTTTTCCCTACTTTCCTGTACTATTTTCTTTTTAACCCTGGTACTGGGGACTGAACCTTAGCTTTCTCATTGGGTCATATCTCCTGCTCTGTATTTACTTAGAAACAGTCTCCCAAAAGTTGCCTGATTGGGCTCAAACCTGCAGTCCTCCTGCCTAAACCTCCCAGAGTCACTGTACGAGCACACCTGGCAGTGACAACGGAGAGGGGATTTTCTTAAGCCCATATTCCTCTTCATCAAGAACTCCCACTACCCACTTACTTTAATGGGTAGTGTCAAAAGTACCAGCACTTACAAAAAGATGCTCTTCAAACAAGCTGGTATACTTTTCCCCCAAAATACCAAACTACTCAGACACATGCAGTATATTACTGAAATTTTTATGTGTAGTAATGGAGGATGAGCGTACATTAATGCTCCCTTAACTGCAGTATAACTTTCTGTGGTTTCAGTTATCCAAGGTCAAAAATCTGTAGAGTATTAATAATTCACGAGCAATGAAATAATGACTTGTGTGCTCTTCTAAGCAGTCTGAAAAGATCTCATGCCATCCTACTCTGCCTTGCACCTACAATGGGAGACTTGCATACCTTGCTGTTCAACACATCCATGCAGAGCCACCTCCGTGCCAGCGCTTCAGGGCCCCTCTCAGGTACCTACTCAGCTGCCATGGGATCGCTGTTCTTTTGTTCATGTAACTCTGATTTACTTAACAAAGGCTCCAAAGTACAAAAATAGTGATGCGGGCAACTTTACAATAGGTTATAATTTTTCTATTTTATTAGTTATTATAATTAATCTCATGCTTCATTCATAATTTGTTTTACCACAGATACATATGTACAAGAAAAAAAATAGTACACTGGGGTTGGTACTATGGTTTCGAGAGACATATATAACTCTGGACCAATTCTCCATGAGACTTTATTATTTTTATTTTTTAAATTTTATTTACTTATGTATGTATGTGTGTGTGTGTGTGTGTGTGTGTGTGTGTGTGTGGTCAGCTCAGCCCAGGAGGCAGGGCTGGCTGGCATGTGGTGCTGGGGGATTGAACCACAGTCCCCGTGCATTGCTTAGCTTAGCTTGTTCTAAGTAGGTGCTTTAGACCACTGAGCCATCTCACCAGC
>NDGN010656705.1:0-13987 GCA_002564285.1 Tympanoctomys barrerae | reverse complement strand
CCCCGGTTCTGCAAAAAAAAAAAAAAAAATTGATACAGACAAGAAATGGTCCTGTGAATTGTCATAAAACTCATGTGGAAAAGAATTGGTGCAGATCAATGTAATTTCAAGAAGAAAATGGAACATTTTGGAAACAGTTTAATTGTCATGGAAAACTTTACCAGGAACTTAAATTGACCTTATGTTCTTGATAAAGATTCATTGATTTAGATGTAAACTTTAACAGTTATATTTATAAACACAGAACCAAGATTGTCCTGGCCCTTAAATTCTGTCCTTCATTTACTTGAGTGGCCTAAGTGCTTGGGCAGGGGCCAGTGTTATAACTGGGCCTGGCAGGTGGAGAGCGCTGGCAGGTCGGTGACTGCAGAACAGCAGATGAGAGAAAGATGTGCTGTATGCCCAGCTCACTGCCCCTGCTAGTCAGATGTGTCCCCTGGCACTGTCCATGGAGGCACCAGTGTCCTCAGAGAGGAGTATAGGCCAGGTAGCAGGTTCTATCAACCTGAATTCCTGCTCAAAGCCCATGTCTTATCTGAGCTCCATGCCAGGTTCCCGTGGGAGCCAGGCAGGCAGCAGCCACATTCACACCTTTACCCTGTCCCCTCCTTACCCCAGCACATCCTGTACTGCATTGTGGACAGTGAGTGCAAGTCGAGGGATGTGCTGCAGAGCTACTTTGATCTTCTGGGAGAACTGATGAAGTTCAACGTTGATGCATTCAAGAGATTCAATAAATACATCAACACTGATGCAAAGGTAAGGCTGACCTAGGGCCTGTGAGGTTGCAGCATTGTCCTGGAGTCCCCTTGAAGTGCTCTGTGTCTGCCTGTCTTCAGTGTGAGTTTTCAGTTGAAGTGTGCTGGGATCCATTGAGCAGTCTCAAGCAAACATTCATGAGCATCAGGTTTGTGCCAGGTTCTCCTAGACCCTGGGAATACAGGGGTGAAAATCTCAGCTCCTTATAGGGGATCAACAGTGCAAATGGATGGGATACAACATAGCTGGGTGCAGGGTAGTGAATGTCTCAGTAGAAAGCCCAGAAAGGAGAACTGGGCCTGGCATGTTGGGTTCTAGGAGTGGGTGACACAGATCTGACTGAAACTAGTTTAAAAATTAGAATACAGTGCAGAACCACTGGACAAGGTGTCAGAAGATCTTAGCAGCAGGTGGGGAGAGCAAGTCACTCAACTTGGCTGTCTGCAAAGGAGCAGGCTGGTGTGGAGCATTGTTGAAGTCCCAGCCGGTGACTGCTCGCTCTGAGCCTTAGCTAGCAGCCCATGTCTCCCTGCCTCCCACAAGCACTGTCTCTGCTTCAGTTCCAGGTTTTCCTAAAGCAGATCAACAGCTCCCTTGTGGACTCCAACATGCTTGTGCGCTGTGTCACTCTGTCACTGGACCGATTTGAAAACCAGGTAGATATGAAAGGTAAGGAAAATCCAGGATGCCAGGGCAAATGAGTGCAGTAAGCCCGTGCTGCTGTCGAGGTGGTGGTCTTTGCCAATTTGCTCAGCTGCTTATTGTGCATATTGTTTCTGCTTTATTGAGCATGTACAACATTTTGATAGCGGAAAGCCACTATTGTCAGCAAAATGCAGAAACAAATGACAGCAGGCTCAGATTGCCTGGGATTGTGCGTCCCTGTGAATTGGCATAGCAGCTATACTGAGGCAGGGGTGGGGTTGACCTGGCCTAGACCTTAGGGCACACTTCAGAGCATTTATATACCCCTGTGTTCTTTTTTTGCTATGAGGTCTGTGGCATCCAGCAGATTCTCAAGTTCAAAGGGTCTCTTTCAAGGCAACAGCCCCGTGGACTTTGGTAGAGTCATCTACTGCC
Organism: Tympanoctomys barrerae; assembly: GCA_002564285.1. Classification (NCBI taxonomy): domain Eukaryota; kingdom Metazoa; phylum Chordata; class Mammalia; order Rodentia; family Octodontidae; genus Tympanoctomys; species Tympanoctomys barrerae. The sequence goes on along the minus strand of NDGN010656705.1, from coordinate 12,148 downwards.
CCCACCTCCAGTCAGGGTAGGAAGCTGTTTGCTCAGGGCTTGGATGCATTGTGACCCCGACGGTGGGCACAGCCACTCATGAGGGCTGTGGGGAAACTAGACACACCAGGAGTTGTAGAAAATGATTTGAGGTGTCTTGCACTCTGTTTTGTTTTTGGTGGTACTGGAGATTAAATCCAGGTGCTTCTTAAAGAGCTACATTCCTAGCCTATCTTATTTTTTATTTTTCAGTTTGTGAGAGGGTCTCATGAAGTTGCCCAGACTGGTCTTGGCAGATTTGCTTGTAATCCTGCCTCTGCCTCCAGAGCGCTGGGGTTCTGGGCGTATATCAGCACACCCAGCTTTTCACAGTCTGTGCCTGTGAACACGTTCTGTGTGTGCAGAGCAGAGGAGCTGGTCTAGTGCCAGGCAGCTAGGGGGCTACAGGAGGGCTGCCCCCAAGGACCTGGTGGGGGCTCAGAACACAGGCCTAGCTTAGCCGAGTGGTGAAACAGCTGGAGGTTGGTTGTTCTGATTGCAGCAGTTTTTTTCTGTAGTCCTTTGAATGATGAGAGTCCTTGAGGTATACAGAGGCCAGACGCAGAGCCATAGTGGCCCAGTCACCAGGCCTGAGCCTGCTGTTACATCTCCGCCTCCCTCTCCAGTGGCCGAGGTCCTGTCTGAGTGCCGCCTGCTCGCCTACATATCCCAGGTGCCCACGCAGATGTCCTTCCTCTTCCGTCTCATCAATATCATCCACGTGCAGACCCTGACCCAGGTGAGAGGCCCTGGTCAGGAGGCACTTGGGAAAGGTAGACTGGAAGCCATTTCCCTCATCCCGGAGTCCAGCAGAGTTGTCTCCTACTGTCAGTCCAAATGCATCTCTGTTGAAGGCTTTGACACTTTACAGAGGGGGCCAAAGCAAGATAGCAAGTCTCTGAGGTCACAGACTGAGTCAGGTAAAAATGGGCCAGGGACGGGCACACTTACAATTCTAGCACTCAGGAGGCTGAGGCAGGAGGATTGCTGTGAGTTGAAGGCCAGCCTTCAACTGCATAGTGAAACCATGTCTAAAAAGGCAAAAAAAAAAAAAAAAAAAAACCTGTGGACACTGTGTTCTTATAACTCCGTGTCTCTTACTGGTATGTGCCAGGTTATGGAACTGGATCTGAGAATGCCCCTGGCTGTTTTCACTAAATAACTGTGCAGCCTTCCCTTCTCTGAACTTGGCTCCCCACTCTTCTGTTCTGTCATCTAACAAATGTGTAGGGATGCGTATTAGTCACTTTCCTCTTCCTAGGACAAAATATTGAACACCCACTATTTAAAGGATGAGAAGTTTAACTTGGCTCATGGTTTGAGGGAACTTGGTCTGTGGTTGGCTGGCTCCAAATAAGTAGCATGGTGAAAGGGCACAGCAGAGAAAACCTGCCAACCCACAGCAGCCAGGAAGCAGAGAGTGAGAATGGAGGACCCGGGACAGAATACACCTGTTGGGGTGCAGCACATTCAGCTGTGGTGCCCCTGAGCAAGTCACCTTCCAAACGCCCTGCCTCAGAATATGAGCAGTGTTTGGGGGCATTTTAGACCTAGCCCATAACTGGAGGCCAAGCCCTGGGGTAGGGCGCTGGAGGGTATACATTGAGCAACATAGACCAAGACTTTTCCCTCTCAAGGCCCACAGTCTAGTGCAGAATGGAAGTTCTGAGGTGACCATGACTACCACATACACCTAGCCTTGCCAAGGGATTGAAGCTTCTAGAAGAAGCCATAGCTGAGTGAACATCTAGACAAGGACAGATGTTGGTGCCATCAGTGTGGGGATGCGGGTGGGTGGGAAGGTACTCAGGCATGAGTGGCTCAGAGGTGGCCCACAGCCTTTCCCAAGGCCTTGTGGGGCCCAGGCCTGGGCTCTCCTCCCTGCCTGGGGTCCACCGGGGTCTCAGGCATCCCAATGGGTCTGCCAACATACACCCAGCCCAGCTGCCTGTGGCCCTGCAGGAGAACGTCAGCTGCCTCAACACCAGCTTGGTGATCCTTATGCTGGCCCGACGGAAAGAGAGGCTGCCCTTGTACCTTCGCCTCCTGCAACGGATGGAGCACAGCAAAAAGTATCCTGGCTTCCTGCTCAACAACTTCCACAACCTACTGCGCTTCTGGCAGCAGCATTACCTGCACAAAGATAAGGACAGCACCTGCCTGGAGAATGTGAGTGCCTCAGTCCTGAGTGGGTGGCAGGTGGGCAGTGGGCATGCAGACGCAGAGGAGGGTCATTCTGTGTGCAGTGAGCACCCTCACCTGGGTCACCGGGCAGGCTGCTCTCCATCCCCCAGGGTTCCAGCTTGGACTAGGTCCTCCAGGCGCCCTCCAGCCCCTCTGTCTTTACTCAGAGCTCCTGTATCAGCTTCTCATACTGGAAGGAGACAGTGTCCATCCTATTGAACCCTGACCGCCAGTCACCTTCTGCCCTCGTGAGCTACATTGAAGAGCCCTACATGGACATAGACAGGGACTTCACCGAGGAGTGACCGGGAGCATGGCCTTGGGAGGCTGCTGGGCCCGGGCCAGTGCAGGTGCACGTGGGTGCCCATGCCACATGCCCTGCCCATTCCCATCCCTCCTTGCCTCCGCATCAGTGCCCACCTGTCCCAGGTCTGACATACAGGCGTGGCGGTGGGAGGGAGCATCCTGCAGGCCTGTGGCCCTGGGTCTGGGGGAGCCTCAAGATCAGGACAGGGGCACCTTGCTCATCCCTCGAACCCAGGGGCCCTGCTGGACGGCCCAGAGGAAGAAGACTTAGGACAATAGCTCTGTCTGAGTTCTTGCCCGGTCTCATGGCTGTCCTGGGGTGGCAAGGGAGATAGGGGCCCCCTCTGTGTGCAGAGCCTCTGGGGCTAGGCAGAGGTTCTGAGCCTTGGGCAGGCCTGGGGGTACAGAGAATGCCACCTTCCCCCAGGCCCGCCTGTCTGTTGTCCCCTCCCTCCCTCCGTCTTCCTTTAGCCCCCCCTGGTTCTGTTTGCTCATTGGCCACCGTGTTCATCTTGGGGAACCTGGTCTCCCCATCCCTTGGGGTATGAGGTGGCTGTGCCTGTCCCGCCCCGGGGCAGCATCTCCTGCCTGAGCCTGAACACAGGAGTCTGGCTGGGAGTTCATCTTTGGCCCTTCCTGTGTTGCCAATTTATTAACAGCAAATAAACCAATTAAACGGAGACTATTAAAGAACTTTATTTTAAATGATTGATGTGGACTTGATTTTGTCCATGGGACTACATTCCCTTTCTTTTAATTCCAGGGAATAAGGAGGACACAGCTATGTGCAAAACATGGCATTTATTCAGGGTGTTCCATGGCTTGGAAGGATGAGTGGCCACAGATGGAGGTAAAAAGATGACAGGATCTCAGCAGATGTCCTTCCTCAGCGTGGAGCTCAGGCTGTCACTCCTTGTGCTAAGAGGCAAGGGCGGCAGGGTGAGCTGCACTGCCACCCCACACTCCCTTGATGGAGGGCAGTGTCTCTCAGCCCCTCACCTTCGGGCCCAGGGCATCCCGGGTCCGCGCCCGCAGCTTGTTGGCCTGCGTCTCCGCCATGTCGGCCCGCTCCTCTGCATCATCCAGCTCGTGTTGAGCCTTGCGGTACTTAGCCAAGTTGGAGCTGGCCTGCTGCTCCTAGGGACATGTGCAGGGCCTTGGCTCCCCTTCAGTAATGGAAGTGGCCACTCTAGTCCTCTACCCTTCCCACCTCACCCCTCACCAGGAGCCACGGCAGGAAGAAGAAAGTAGAAAGTCCTTCAAGGCGCCCGTGTGCCACCCCAGCCATCAGAGGTACCTCCAGGCCTACTACGGGAAAGCAGCTGGGGCCGTGCTCAGTCTAGGCTCTTCTGGAGATGTTAGGGACTTCAGGGGCACCACTGAGCTGGGCTGAGGGAGCCACTACCATTCAGGGGACCCTGCACTGACACCTCACTTGGCTGCAGGCCACCAGCAGACCCTGGAGCCAGCTGAGATTTTGTCACTCTTGGCATCCTGACCAGTCCCCAGTGTGCTCACCGCCTCCTCAAACTGGCGTTTGTAGCTCTTGACCTTGCTCTGCAGCTTATCTACCAGATCCTGCATGCGAGCCAAGTTCTTCCTGTCTTCCTCAGCCTGAGCAGGTGGAGGGGACTCAGGGTGTGCCCAGACTGGGCAAGCTCCCAGGCCACCCCCCCAAGTAGACCCTGTCACCCACCTGGTACGCAAGCTCCTTGACCCGACGCTCATGTTTGCGCACGCTCTTGAGGGCCTCTGCGTGCTTCTTCTGCTCTGCGTCCAGCTCGGCCTCCAGCTCCCGCACCTGGGGGCAGCAGAGGGCAGGCCTGCTGGCTGAGCCTGCCTGGCCACACCCTGCTGGGGGAGGGCTTGCAGGGCAGCAGTACCTTGGCCTCCAGCTTCTGCACCTGCTTCTTGCCGCCCCGGAGGGCAGCCTGCTCAGCCTCCTCCAGGCGGGCCTGCAGCTCCCGCACTGTCTGTTCCAGGGTCTTTTTCATCCGCTCGAGGTGTGCGCTGGTATCCTGTTCCTTCTTTAGCTCCTCAGCCATCATGGCTGCCTGCAGTGCAGGGAAGGAGAAGGCTGGTCAGAGGGCAGGAGCCCCAGGAGTGCCTCCTGGCCCCCACCCTGCCCTTCTTTCCACCCTGGTGCAGCCTCACGTCAGTGATGGCCTTTTTAGCCTTCTCCTCTGCTTCCCGCCTCTCCTGGGCAGCCTCCTCCACTTCCCCACTCAGCTGAGCCAAGTCTGCCTCCAGCTTCTTTTTCTGGTTCAGGAGACCTGTGTTCTGGAGGAGGGAGAGTCTCAGCTGGCTGGCAGGCCCCCTGCCCTTGACCCTGAGGGCATCGCTGGCCCATTCCTACCTGCGAATGTAAGAGGTTGAGTCGCTCGGTGGCCTCTAGCAGCTCCTGTTCTGCCAGCCGCCGGCTGCGCTCGCCCTGTTCCAGGACTGCCCGCAGCTCTTCAAGCTCCGCAGCAAGCAACGCCGTGCGACGCTCCAGGGCCTGTGCCTGCTCCCGGAGCTCCGCAGCCAGCCTCTGCTCCTCGTCTCGCCCCGCCTGCTCCTCCTTGAGTTGGGCCTGCAGCAGCCGTGTGGCTGCCTGTGCCTCCATGGTCTGGCGGGTGGCATGGCCCAGCTGCAGCTCCAGCTCATTGAGGTCACCCTCCATCTTCTTCTTGAGCCTCAGCGCCTCATTGCGGGCCCGGGTCTCCGCATCCAGGGAAGCCTGCAGAGACTCCACGGCCCGCTGGTGGTTGCGCCTGTGGGAAGGCAGAATGCAGGCCTGGGCATGAGAAAGGAGTGGCACAAGCAACACAGGAGCCGTCAAATGCCCGGGGCCTGCTGGGATGGAGACCCATTTCAGGGAAGCATCACTGTGCTGATTTAGAGCCCATTGTGTACTTGCTTTTCTTGATAGCAAGTTCACAGCCAAGAGTGAGGCCCAGAAAGGGACACAGAGTAAACTCTGGGTTAACTTGACCAGCTTCAGGGAGGTTCCCATCTGGAATGGGGACCTGAGAAAGCCATGATGTCCAGGTCAGCATGCCACCAGGGGCATAGACACTGCTTTCAGTGCTTTCTCTGCCAGGGGGCAGGGCAGCAGCCAGACCTCAGGTTAGTGCACTCCTCATCCTTTTCTGCCAGCTTCCGGTCCACTTCTGCCTTGACCTGGGATAGCTCCAGCTGGATCCGAAGAGTCTTAGTCTCCTCCAGTTCCAGGGCCCCCTGGGAACACAGAGGCGGTAGTGTGGGGCTGGGGGATTCGAGGAGTAGAGTGACCGACGGAATCGCAGGTTAGCACCACCTGCCAGGACGTTCCTGACCTCAGCCTCCTCCAGTGCCGCCTGGAGCTCACTCTTCTCCCCTTCCAGCGCCTTCTTGGCTTTCTCCAGTTCCTGGATGCTCTTCCCACTGAGGCTGACCTGGTCTGTGAGGTCACTGATCTCCTCTAGAGGGGACAGGGCATTGAGGGACTACCGTATGGCTCATGCCCCAACCCAGATTACTTCCTTCATTCCAGAGTAACCTGAAGGTGCTCCCAACCCTGGGTCCTACCCTGCAGGTTCTTGTTCTCCCGCTTGAGTGTCTCCAGGGCCTCAAGTGCCTCTTCATGGCTGTGCCGAAGCCGGAAAAGCTCGGTGCCCAGGCCCCGGGCTTCCCTCTGTGCTGCCTCCAGCTCCCGCTGTGTCTCCTCCTCCTGCCGCCTCCGTTCCTCCAGAGCCCGCTCCAAGTGTCGCTGTTTCTTATCCAGTGCAGCAGCTGCTGAGGTCGCCCGCTCTAGCTCCAGGGTCACATCTTCTGTCTCCGTCTGCAGCCGCAGCTTAGCCTTCTCCAGGGATGAACACTTGGCATTTGCAGCTTCTACGCCCTCTTCTGCCTCCTGCAGTCTCAGGGCCAGCTTCTTTCTGGGCAATGGACCAACAGGGCGAGGATACATGGGGCAAGTGGTCCGCAGCAGAGGGCCCCTGCTCTCCTCCCCCTCCGCAGGGCTCAGGCACAAATAAACTGGCAATAGCCTGGCCCCCAGACACTCACTTGGCCTCCTCCAGCTCCTCGGTCCTCTGGATGGCATCTGCCTCGTATTTGCTCCTCCACTGGGCTACCTCTGCATTGGCTTTGGACAGCAGCCTCTGCAGCTCAGCTTGGGCCTCAGCCTCCTCCTCATGCTGCTCCCGAAGGAGGTCACAGTCGTGCCGCAAAGCCTGTACTGCGTGGGCCAATGCACTCTTGGCCTGCAGGGACATCAGTGGCCTTAGCATTGGTCAAGACCAACAGCTTGGTGCATGACAGCCCACCCTACATTGGTTAGTGCTCGCGAACCTTGCTCTCCTCCTCTAGCTGCCTCCGAAGTTCCTCCAGGCTCTGGGCAGCAGAGGTCTTCCCACGGCTCAGCTGGCTGATCAGAGACTCCTTCTCCTCCAGCAGGCGGCCCAGCTCCCCTATAGGCAGAAGGCCAGGCAGGCAGGTCGGGTGGGTGTGGGCAGTACTAGGCGGGCCCCTCCTGGTGTGGCCCAGCTGAACCCTGGCCTCACCATTCTCCGTCTGCAGCCGCCCACGCTGTGTGCTTGCATCTGCCAGCTGCCGCTGCAGCTCTTCTACCTTGATCTTGGCCTCACTGAGCTGATCTTCATAAGTCCGGCACAGCTTCTCTGCACTGGCCTAGGACCCAAAGTCAGGGGGGTCAAGACAAGTCAGAGGACAGGGCGGCTCCTATAGGCGGGACTTAGAGTCAGGGTGGGTCAGGATGAAGACCACACACCTTGCTGCGGGCCAGGGTCTCCACATTTGCTCCCAGATCGTCCACCTCCATGCGCAGTTCACTCTTTTCCTTTTCCAGCTTCTGCCGTACCCGCTGCAAGCTGTCCACCTGCTCCCCCAGCTCAGCCGCACTGTCCGCCTGCTTGCGCCGCAGGGTGGCCACTGTGGCCTCGTGCCGCAGTGCTGCCTCCTCCAGCTCCCGCCGCAGGCGGCCCAGCTCAGCCTCTCGCTTGCGGCAGCCTTCGCGCTGCCCAGCTGAGGCACCGCCTGCCTCCTCCAGCCGCTCACTCAGCTCCTCCAGCTCCCGGGCTGCTTCTGCCCGCTGCTTTTCCACACGGGCCCGGGCTGCCCGTTCGGCCTCTAGCTCCTCCTCTAACTCCTCGGCCCGTGCCTGGGTGAGGGTGAACAGGGGGTCAGACCAGTAGACTTCTGACCCTGCCTTGGCCCTCCCTGGCCCTCCTTGACCCTCTGCACACCTGCAATTCCTTGATCTTCTTCTGCAGTTGGGCACCCAGGAGCTGTTCATCTTCTACCCGCAGGTTTAGCTGACTCAGCTCTGAGTCCTTCCTAGGAGCACAGAATGGGCTGAACCATGAAGGCCTAACTACCATGTACCGGCCTGGGTTCCCCCAGCCCCATCCCTGAGGCCCTAAGTGACCAACACCCCCTGTGTACCTACTGCTGTGGGCCCTGCTGCCTTCAGTCCTGAGCCAGGAGCAGCAGAACATTACCCCTGCCATAGTGACGCCACACCCCACAGACACACTCTGAACCTCCTCAGTAACAACTGGTAGCGTCCAGAAGGGAGGGAGGACCCAGTCAGGCTCAGGAGGCCCTGCCACCCCCACACCTACTTCTTGAGCATTTCCTCCAACTGCTGCTTGTCTTGGGTAGTGTCTGTCACAGCCTCCTGGGTCAGTTTCAAGTCGCCCTCCAGCTTGCGCTTGGCCCGCTCTGTGTCTATGCGCAGCTTTTTCTCCTGCTCCAGGGAGCACTCCAGCTGTGGAGCAGGTAGGACTCAGCTCTGCCAACCTGCCTGCCCCCTGCCCCGCCCCCCAGGGCGGCCCTGACTTACATCGTCTACCTGCTGCTCCAGGCGGAGCTTGGCCTTGGCCAGAGCACTCACACGGTCCTCCTCGGCCTGCAGGTCGCCCAGGGCCTGCTGGTGTGCTTCTTGCAATGCTTTCTTCTCCTTGGTCAGCCGGGCCACTGACTCATCCAGTGTAGCCATCTCCTCTGTCAGGTTCTTCACCTGATCCAAGGCCATGGTTACCGAGGGGCGGTCCCTCCCTGCACTCTGGTTTGAGCAGCCCCAGCCCTTCCAGCTGTGGTTGCTTCACTGTAAGCTCCATGCTTTCTACCCACCTCAAGGAGAAACCCTCCTTGGGCTGTGTGGAGAGATAATGGGTGAAGGCTCAGCCCTGGGCACAGGCGCTGGCAGGCAGATGTCAGCCCCTCATGCCGAAAGGAATTGAGGCAGTTGTTTCCTCTCCGGGCCTAGTCCTGTGAGGACCCAAGCAGGCAGCTGACCGCCCCTCAGCCTCACTTTCCCCTCCTATATAATGGAGTCAATACTACCAGTACCATGAACCACAGCCAGTATGAGTGCTCAATGATAGGAGGCATCTGAGGGCTACAGAGCGAGGCATATAGAGCTAGGGATATAGCACGCCTACCCTCCAGGGTCTTACAGTTTAGCACAGACAACTGCTAGGATTGGCTGAGCACCTGCAGTGTGTGAGGCCCATACTGCAAGCTCAGCCTCAGCCATGCTGTTGAGACAAGTGCTGCTAACCCCATGGACAGATGAGGAATCAAGGCCTCCAGGAGGCTGCATGGCAGAGGCCCAGCAGAGTCCAGGAGGCACACGTAGTTGCCTGGCCCCAACTTGGCCCCTAGGCTTGAGCCCATCCCGCAGCTGGCCTGGCCCATACCTTGTTCTCAGTGGCTTGTTTCTCTTTCTCAGCCTTGGCCAGGGTCAGCTCCAGGTCATCAATATCTTTCTTGAGCTCTGTGCACTCATCCTCCAGCTTGCGCCGGCGCGCAGCCAGGTCAGCATTCACTTCCTCTTCATCCTCCAGCCGTTCATTCAGCTCCTTCACCTTTGCCTCAAGCTGCACCTTAGACTTGATCAGCAAGTGGCAGCGCTCCTCAGCATCTGCCAGGTTTTCCTGTTCCTGGCGGGCAGAGAGAGTGGGGCCAAGCTGAGGGACACAGAGCCAGGTGCTGGAGAACAAAGTACTTTGTCAATGCAGAAGTTTGATGCTCACCCTCCGCTGGGCCCTGGGGAGTTTTCAGACCCTTGGCCGTGCCCTCTAGCTATGACCCTATGAACCTGGGTTCCCACCATCCTTACCCAGAAAGGAAAGCAAGGGTCTGTTTCAGGGGCAGCCAGGAGGGAACAGCGGGGGAGCTGGGGCTCATTTGCAAGTCTGCAGGACTCCAAGGCTGAGAGCACCAGGGCACATGGCCAGATGAGGCCAAATACATCCTCATGGACCTCATCTAATGGCACCTCCAGGGCAGGAAGAATGGCACATGGAAGGCTGAGACATCCAGAGCTCTTCAGGGCTGTAGCCTCCTCAGAGCAGCCTGGGATCTCAGAGGGGACCCAAATGAGCACAGGGGGCCCTTTACCCATCCTACTCACTGCCTGCAGCTGCAGCGCCAGGTCATTCTTCTCCTGGGTGACACTGACTTGAGTCTCCTCCAGCTCCTGGCGCTTGGCCTCAGCAGCTGCCAGTGCCCCTCGCAGTCCTCGAAGCTCTGCCCTCAGAGCTGCCAACTCCTCTTCAGCTTGTGCAGAGCGCAGCAGTGGCTTCATCTTGAAAAAGAGCTTCATCCATGACCAATTCTTAACAGCATTGAAGGCACGGATGTTCCACTGGATGGTGAACAGGGCATCCCTAGGGAGAGGGAGACCCTGTAAAGCCAGCCCAATGTTCTCCTCCTTGTGATGAGGCCAGAGGGTCCCCGAGCCCCTTCCCTGGCATCCCTCCAAGCCCCTGCCCATGCTATCTCATTTAGTGTTCCCAAGAGCCCTCTGGAGGACCTAATTCCTACATTGAGGGTGAGGTTAAGGGAGCAGCCAAGGCCCCACAAATCTGCTCCCTGTGGGGTATGAGGTAGTTTTTGAGACCCTAATGTCCAGGAAGCCTCTAGAAGTGAGGAAAGGGTGAGGGTGAAGGTGGTGTTCAGCAACCAGGCCCTGGTCAGAATGTGGGCTCACTTCCCAGACCTAGGTTGGGGTATCACAACACCTACCTCTCAAGACTGCTTTACCTTTTAACCAAGAAAATGTAACTAAAGTATCTGGCCCAGGCCTAGAAACCACTGGATGCCACTGTTACTTCCCCAGGCCATCCTCCAGCATGGCGAGGACTGGAGCTACAGGTGCTGAACCCAAACTGTGGCCAAGGAAATGATTCCTGGGGGGCCAGGGGTGCAGAGCAGAGCCTCACTCAACCACCCACAGGATATAATCTGACTGGACATGGGGGCTCTGTGGACCAAGAGACAGTGGCCACACCTCCACCCTGTCTACTGCCCCACACCCACCTGCCTCCCAGCATGCGCTGGTACTCAAGGCGCATGAGGCGGCCCCGGCTTCGTGCCTGCAACAGCGTCAACACCTTGGCCAGACGCTGGTCACGGAGCTCCTCTAGGACGCCCAGAAGCCCAGCCTTGAAAAACACCTGGGGACCGAGGGACAGAGTGGCCAGATGTGAGCCGTGCTCTGGGTGACTGTGCTTGCCCGGGGTTAGCCTTAACACACGCCCAGACCTTGGTGTGACCAAACTGGTACTGGGTGTGGTCAATGTCTAGTGAACCCAGCAACTTCTCTGTGGCCTTCCTGCTGTCCATGAAGGTGTCATCTGGGATGGCACTGGGGTTCAGGATGCGGTACCTGAGAGAGCAGGGAAGGGCTGGTGAGCAGCAGACAGGACACAGGGCACTGAGGGGAGAGAACCAAGGACCAAGTAGGCCACTGGAATAGAAGGGGAGTTGTTCCTGGTCTCCCACAGGTGGGTGCAGATTACGCAAGGCAGACACTGAACAAGGTGGCAGGGGAGATGTCACCAGATTGGGGATTTGGAGCATTCTCCTAAAGCCCTTGGGGTGTATTTAAATGCCCTCAATACAGTTTTAAAAAAGGATGCAGTTTTCACAAATGTACTAGTTTTATAACTGTTAAAGGTAAAAAACACAAAGGTAGTATACTATACCATATCACAAATGAGACATTTGGGAGAGAATTCTACTCAGAAGCATCAAGTGGTCCTACTAGGTCTACCCCTTAAAAAGATACATGCATAGGAGCAAGGGGCCATGTGGGCCGGGTGCCATGTGGCCACATTATGAAGAAAAAACCCAAACACATAACAGTGCCCCTCACTAGGAGGGCATGCTTTGATTTGCTTTGTTTTTTGAGACGGGGTCTTGTTATGTAGTTCAGACTAGCTCTGAACTTACTATGTAGCCCAAACTGGCCTCAAACTCGCAGCAATCCTTCTACTTCAGCCTCCCAAGTGCTGGCTGGGATTATAGGGGTGCACCATCATGCCCTGGTCAGAAGGGTTTGTTAAACAAAGTATATGATTCACTAGACATGTCTAGTCCATCTTGGGCTGCGGAACAGTCACAAAAAATGGATGATGATGCATACGTAAGCCTGTTGATAGAAAACAAGACTGAAGACTGGGCATGGTGGCACATGTCTATAACCCCAGCACTTAGGAGGCTGAAAATAGGAGGATCACTATGAGTCCAATCTGTGTAGGGAGACCCTGTAGACCCTGTACTAAATACAAAAAAAGAAAGAAGCAAGAAAGAAAGAAAGAAAGAAAGAAGAAAGAAAGAAAGAAAGAAAGAAAGAAAGAAAAGAAAG
>NDGN010656447.1:0-11043 GCA_002564285.1 Tympanoctomys barrerae | reverse complement strand
GTGGTGTGATGTTTTTAGTTCTGGAAAAATATTCAGGAGAGGAATAGCTGGCTTGAAAGGGACCTCCAATCTTTGCTTTTTGAGGAATCTCCGCACTGACTTTCATAGTGGTTGTACCAGGATGCACATGCACCAACAGTGAAGAAGTGTTCCTTTATTGCCACAGCCCCTCAGGCATTTGTTATTGGTTGATTCCTTGATGATAATCATTCATTCTGGGGGAAGATGAAATCTCACTTGTTCTTATTTTCATTTATTTAGTGACCAATGATGTAGGACAAGTTTTCTTTGCCTTTTGTATTTATTTATCTGAGCAGTATATATTCTACTCAGATGCCCGTTTTTTAATTAGCTCTTTGATATAAGGTGCCTGACCTTTTTAAAATTATTTATATGCTCAAGGTGGAAGTCCTATGTCTGGGGCACAGTTCACTAAGGGGTTTTCCCAATTTGTGGATTTTGTTTTTACTAATGATTTCTTTTAATGTGCAGAAACTTTTCAAAAAGATGAGATCACAGTTGTTGATTCTTTGAAGTATTTCCTGTGTAGTTGGGTTTTTGTTCATGAACTCTCTACTTTTTCCTATGTCTTTAAGATTTCTACCCACATTTTCCTGCAGGAGATTCAGTTTTTCTGTTTTATTGTTCAAATCTCTGATCCATTTTGTCTTTTGCTTAGTACATGGTGATACAAATGGGTCTAATTTTGATCTTCAGCATGTGGAAAGCCAGTTAGTTTTTCCAATACCCTTTATTAAAGAGGTTATGTTTCTTCCAGTGAATATGTTCTGCCCTTTTATGAAAGATAAGTCGACTGAGTGTGTTTGTAGTTGTGTCTGAATCTTTTCATCCATAATTCTCAAGTCTGTTTTTATGCCAGTACCATGCTGATTTTATCACAGTACCTTTGTAGTCTAAGTTAAGGTCAGGGATTGTAATATTTCCTGCCTTTCTTTTGTTGCCCAGGTTTGCTTTTGTTATTCTTGGTCTTCTCTAGTTCCAGATGAATTTTAAGAATATTTTCTCTAGATCTGTAAGGTATACCAATGGTATTTTAATTCAGATAGCTCTGAATCTGTATAACAGTTTTGAGATAATGGCCATTTGTATAATGTCAGATCAGGATCAAGGGACATATTTCCATTTTCTGAAATCCTCTTTGATCTCTTTTCTCAGGTGACTATAATTTTCACTGTATAAATAATTTATTTCCTTTGTATGATTGATTTAATAACTGCAAAGGAACTGACATTATCACAAGTATATTATCTGCATAGTGCCATGGAACTGAAATTATTGACAGAGGAAAACACAAACACACAAAGAACATACAAAGTTTAAATAACAATCTCCTGATCAAGCAGTAGGTTGCAGATCAAATTAAAGAAGAGATTTAAAGGGCCAGCCAAAGAGCTCACCAGATTAAAGCGCCTGCTTAGGCAGACATAGGGGCCAGGAGTTCAATTCCCCGGGCCTGCCATGCTGGCCCTGCCCCCACAGCATGCTCAGATGGCAATTAACATTGAGTATGGTGGTGTACAACTATAATCACAACACTTGGGAGGCTGTAAACAAGAGGATTGCTACCAGTTTGATCTATGCAGTGAGACCCTTTTCACCCTGTACATCCTATTCTAAATACAAATAGAAAATAAATAAATAAGAGATTTAAAAATATTTACAATGAAAGAAAAATAGAGATACAATTTGTGGGCACCAGTGTGATGTAATGAAAGCTGTCTAATGAGAAATTTATAGTGGTAAGTTCACACATTAGGAAAACAGAACAAGCCCAAATAAATGATCTTGTGTTACATCTCCCTCTTCTAGAAAAAGAAAAGCAATTCTAGTCCAAAGCCCATAGCATGCAGAAAATTATAAAAGTCAGAGCAGAAATGAGTTCAATGGAAATTTAAAAAATTAAAAGATGATGAAAAAAATACAAAGATGATGAATTAAAGAGTTCCTTGAAAGAATAAGTAAAATTGAAAAACCTTTAGCCAACCTTATCAAAAAAAGGAAAGAAAAACTAGAATTTATGCAATAAATAAACAAAAGGGAAAAATTCCTAAAGATCCTACAGAAATTTAGAAGATGATCAATACCTACTTCTGGAAAACACACAGAAAATGGACAATTTCCTAGATATACATGAATTGTGGAAGCTGAGTCAAAAAGACATAGACTCTGAATAACCTAACAGGAACCAAAATTGAAGATGTAATAAGAAATATACAAAGAAAGAAAAGTCAAGTCCTGGTGGATTCACAGCTGAATTTTACAAAAAAAATTAGAGAGATTTCATTCCAATTTCTCTCAGACTCTTTAAGAAATTGAAATTGAATTCTCTCAAAATACTTCTTAGAGGGAAGTAAAAGAAGCAATTTAAAAAAGAAGAACTATAGGCTAATGTCACTAATAAAGATAGACGCAAAAAAACCTCAATAATGTACTGTCAAAGAGAATGGAACAAATCATCAGGAAATTTATGCAACACTACAATGTGGGCTTCATCCCAGGACTTGGAGAATGTTTCAATATACACAAATTCATAATCGTAATACTCCACATCAACATACCTAAACACAAAATCCACATGATCATCTCAATAGATGCAGAAAAACTTTTGACAAAGGCCAACACTCATTGATGATAAAAACTGTACAGAAAATGGGAATAGATGGTATATATCTCAACCTAACAAAAGCCATCTAGGACACATCAACTGTCAACATTATACTAAAAAGATATCCACTGTCACCACTCCTATTCAATATAGTTCTAGTAACATTAGCCAGATAAATTAAACAGGAGAGAGAAATTAAAGAAGTAATGATTGAAAATGATAGAGTGAAATTATCATTATTTGCAGATAACAATGGGTTCTATGATCCCATGTGGAACACCTGAAGACATGATACTCTAGATAAAGGACCCCCAAAAATCAGTAACAGACTTATAGATTTATTATTATTATTTTTTTTGGCAGTACCAGGTATTGAACTCAGGACCTTGTGCTTCACACACAGGTGCTCATGCTGTTGAGCTATATCCCTTGCCCCCAAGACTTGCAGATTTAATCAGCAAATTCAGTAATATAGCAGCACACAAAGTGAACACTCAAAAATCAATATCATTTTTGTATGCAAACAATGAACCCACCAAGAGACAAACTGGAGAAACAATACCTTTCACATTAACATCCAAAAAATGAAATACTTCAGAATCAATCTCGCAAAGGAACTAAATGAATCTATACTGACTTTTTTCTTTTTCTTTTTGTTTTTTAAACCAGGGCCTGATCTTAGTATCTTGTGCTTTCTTGGAAGACACTTGTGCCACTGAGCTATCTCCCTGTCTATAATGCTTTCATGGTTGTATGTGTTCATTACTTTTTATCAATTTCTGTGACAAAGTACCCAACCCCAAAATTAAGGAATAAATGGATTATTTAGCTCACAGTTTGTGAAGGTTATTTGGTCCAAACTGAACTGGCTCCAAGGAAAAGTGGCCTGGTGAAGGGCACCAGTTCATGGAGGCAGAAAACAGCAAAAGCAACGAGAGCAGAAAGGAGGAGCAAGCAGTGAGCAAGCTGCCCAGGATAGGCATCACACTCATACTCACAAACCCAGCATTATACCATGAATCAATCAAAAATTCTAGAAGCTCACGCCAGGCTGCATGAGGCCTTGGGGGATATCTAGACACAAACCATAGCATTCTGTCCCTGGATTTCCAGTCTCCTTTACATCACTTTATGCTAAAGGCATGTTAGTCTATCTCTAAAAGCTGCCAAAGTCCTAACAGTTTTGGCATTGCTGAAAAGTCCACGTCCCAAGTCTCCTCCAAGACCTCAGGTAGACTCTTAGCTCGGAGCCCTTATACAAATGAAAAGATAAACACTTAAAACATTTAATATCAGGAGAGAAACATTACCATTCCAAACGTTGCTAACAGTGGGACACAATGGAATGGGACCAAAGCAAGTTCAAAATCCAGCAGGGCAAACATTGGTTCTATGATCTCATGTGGAACACCTGAAGTAATCTGTGTTCAATTAGGAGCTCCAATGGACATACATGGCTCTGCCTCTGTGGTACTTCCAATGGTTTTAGCTCCCAGGGTTTCTCTCTTTGGTCTACTCTGCTCAATCCTTGCTGCTCTCCTTAGATCATTCATACTCTTGGTTTTTCCAAACTTCATGGGTCTCCAGTGCACCTTTATCTTCACTATCTCCGTGTGACAACCTTTTTTTCTTAAAGGCACATTGCCTGGCATCCCAGGGCATCCTTTAAAATCTGGGGGAAGTCTTCTAACCTCTTAACTCTTGCATTCTGCATGTGCCTAAATCCAGCACCTAGTGAATGATGCTGAGGTCCACTCTCAGCTGAGCATTCACCAATCTTTCTTCTCTCTTGGCTGTAGAGGTCCAGTGCCTGGTTTATGGGCTCACTTAGCATTCTGAACCTGAAAAGAAATAAATTATCTATGCCGCCACCATTCTGGAACCTGATATGTCTGCTGCTGGTACTCTGAAACATAGTGCTCTGTGGCTTTCTCCTCAAGGCAAAGATTTTCACTTTTGCAGTTTTGAAGCTCCAAAGGGTGGAGACTTGTTGCTTCTTGTGATGCATTCAGGCCATCTTTTAAGTTTTCATGTTCCTTCTCCACAACCAAGATCTCTTTTGCTTTATCTTTACAGTCCACAGCTTACTGGAGTTTCACTTCAGGCCAAACTCACAATTATTCAAATCATCTTGCTGGACTCTTAGCTTTTGATTCACAACATAAATGTGGCTAAATGCCCCCCAAAATAGCCATACCACTGTCTCAACATTAGACTGCCCTGAAATTTCTTCTGACACAATAATTTGACCTCCATCCTTAATCTGAGTTTTAGGAAAAGTACCTGGACGCAATCAAAAGGGAGGCAAACTATCTGCCAAGCCACAACACACATTGTCTGGAGCACAACAGCCAATGCAGTCCTTCTTCCCAGCAGAAGCCTCCAAAGCCTGATATTTACCAGCAGGTTCTATCACCGTTCTGGCCATCTGAGCTCCAAGCACAATCATCCATAAAGAACAGACCAAGGTGTGCCAGAAATGAGGAATTTCCCCTGAAGAAAGCCATAAGGATTGAGTGGACCCAGCTCATGAGAGAAGCTCTGTGGGCTGCAACCTGAAAGGATGTAGCAGTGGAGCTGCCCAAGGATTTTGGCTTTTTTATCTCAGCATCTCCTATCTCATCTGGGGACAGAGAGCATAGGCTTTAATATTTTCCCTGCAGTGTTGCAGTCATTGCTTTTTTTTTTTCCCTGATTACTTTCTGTTCTCCTATTCTACCTGTTTAAAATAGGAACATTTTTCTCTCATGTATTTTATTCACATCAACTTCCTTTCTTGGCAGTAAAGGACCTCAGAGCTAAGAGTTTCACTTGGGTGAAACTCTTGGGTGAAAATTTACTTGAATCCAAGACATTGGCACCACTTTAGAAATGGGTTAAATGCATTTTGTGTAGTGAAATGGAATGAGACTTTTGAAATCCAGAGATAGTGTGTTATAGTTTGATCTAAAACATTTCTCCAAAGTATTGCACATCAGTAGTTGATATCTGATTAGACGTGGACCAGTGGAGAAGGAGCAGAGAATTGGAAATCTGCATTATTCTTCTTGATTCTTCCCTCTTTCTCTGCTTCTTACTGTCATTCATTGAGCAGCTTTCCTCTGCCTTACACATCCGCCTTGCCATCTCATTGTTGGAGCCAAGCCAACATGGACTGAGTTCTCTGAAATGTGATCCAAATGAACCTCTCCTTTAAATTGTGCCTGCTGGGCACTTTGCTCCACTGGGAGGAAGGCTGACAAATGACCTTTCTATCTTTAATCTGGTAAAGAGATGGCCACTAATTAATTAAGAGGTGAGTAGCACATACACAGTTCATATGCTGGACAAGTAAAGATTTATGTTCCAGGCAGTACTGAGAGAAGTGTGACACTGCACAAGATTTCAATAAGTGGTCAGACAGGCTTTCAATTTAAAACATGTATTATTTATTTTTGGAATTTTTCATGTAACATTTTTAGACCACAGTTGAACAGTGATTACTTAATGTAAAACTGTGGAAAGGGGGGAACTAGTGTAAAAGTATTTTCATTAGGTAGGAGAGACAATTGGCAAAAAAAATCATAGTCTAGTCAAATGTGAGTAAATATTTCATAAATAAAAAATTAATGCTATTCATAATAAGGATTTATTTTATTTTTCATATCTATTGTATAAATTTTTCAGTTTCATTATGACATTTTTCACACATATATAACAGTATATTTATGTAAATTAAATATTTCTCCAACTTGACAATATATCATCTACAAATTGAAGGAAGCCAGAATCTGGCTTATTTCAAAACATAAACTCATCGAATAAAATAAGAAAAATATTTATTTTCCTTGTGTTTTTGTTGGAGTAGTTACTGAAGACTAATTCTAGTGCTTCCTCATTAAGCTATACAACAACCTTTTTCAAAACTGTTTTTTACTTTGGACAGGGAATCATTATTTTGCTATTAGTCCATCTGGACTTGAACTAGCAATCCTAATTCTTGAGTCTCTCAGTGTGCTGGAATTAGAGGTTTGTATCACCTTTTCCAGCTTTAGTTTTTAATGTTAAAATTCTCTGCTTAAAAAGAAAGTCAATATTTTTTTCAATAATCAATTTTCAAAAAGTGTCAATACTTCCTTGAGTTTGTTTTCCATTAAAATAAATCCTCATTTGAGTGTATGAAAAATCAGAACACAATTTTCATGGAAATTTTTTATTTGTGATTTGCATTTATTAATTATTAGTGGTAAAATTTTGGATTTTTACAGCTGCTTTTGATTTACTATGAATGCTTTATTTCTAAGTTGTGTGTTTTCTATCAGACAGCAACTAGGTCACCATCAAGATGCTGACCACCAAGGGACCTTTGGCTGTGCTGAAAAAACTCATCTGTACAGTGCTCTGAAGGCAAGATAACACCATAGCTGAAGCTGCAGAGGGCACAAGCTGCTGATGCTCCCTGTTCCCGAGCAATGAAGCTGCCTATCTTAGAGATCAAGCATTTCTCTAAACAGACAAAACATGCTTCCCAGGAAAGTCTTTAAATTCAGTTCCCAAGGTCTTGCTCAGTTTCGGCCTTTCCTCAGAGACTTTTTCCTTTGTTAGAATACTGAATAAATATGAGCTATCTGGTGGAAGTGTTTGTTTCTACTTCCAGAGAATCCTTATGCCTGAAGGAGTTCTCTAACCATCCTGGAGCCTCTAAACCATACCAAAAGTCTCTATTTAAGCTCTTTGCTATACACTTATTTAGAAAGTTCTGTGTCTGATTAGCTTACCACACTTTCCCATTAGAGCCTGCCTGCAATTGTTTTGACATTGAAATATCTCTACAGCTATAGGAAATGTTTCCCTCTTTTAATTTTTTTCTTAATGTGTGATCTGTTTCTTAGCATGCTGGTCATCATATTCTCTTAACTAGAAAAATTGTTATGTAGTAATAAAAAAGAAAATTCAGTCAACATACATGGGCACAGCATGTGGCCTACGAGGTGCTGAGTAGATGGGGAGCACATGTCAGGACTGAAAGAAAGTGGGCTGGATCCACCTCATATTCATTATACAAAATATAATTCATAATAATTATGCAAAATTTTGAGGTTCATCATGATACTTTTCACATATGTTACAACAGTATTCTGATATAATTTCCAAATTTCTCTAATTTAATAACATATCATTACTGAAGTTATTCACCAAGATAAGGTGGAGCCACTTTCAGAGCAGTGAGTTGCTTCCATGATAGCATGCAAATCTTGTTCAGAGGCCATTTGTACCTAGTTTATACTTTTGAATTTAAAGAACAGTCTCATTTTATATTCATTGTATTTATTACATTAATTCATATTTTCACATACAATCATTGAAGGCAAATAGGAGTTTTTGCAAAGGAAAACATTAAATGGCTTCTTTGATAGTATAAAAATAAAATCTTTAAGACTGAGTTCAGAGGAAATTTAATTGGGTAAAGTAGTAAAGTGCTAAGCTTCTATGCATAAGAAATTATGACATCGGCAGGACTTGGTAGCACATAGTCATTTTACCTTAGGAGGCAGAGAAAGGAACATTGAAATGATAATGGTTTCAGGTAAAGTGTATTTGGTAGAAACTGAGACAATAGGTAGAAAGATCTGAAATGCTTCTATGAGATAAACCTATAGAACAATGTGATGTGTGAGAATGGTATGAGAAATTCTTCAAGTAAGTAGACAGATGATGAAAGAAATCATGTGATAAAAAATTAAAGAAGGCTGTTTTGTAGAACTCATTTTTTGCTGACTTAAAAATACTTTCCCATAAGCTTTCAAGTGAATAGTATTATAAGTTGGCAACTCATAATTAGGATTGGACGATTTTATCTGTATAATAATTTCCATTGCTTCAACATTAATGCAGTCACCTGTATCCACTGATTTTTTACCTTTGCATTTTCTAGATATCTTGACATAGGAAAATAAAAAATATAATGTTCTAAAGCTTAGTTAATTACAGATAATAAATACTGTTCTGCAAGTGTGAACTCTGAAACAATTTAATTTTCTGACAACTCATCCTGTGGTGGTAAATTAAAATATATCTTTCATTTACTGTGATAACTTTCAATCAAACTGAAGGTTATGCAATTACAAGGACATGTTAGTATCTATATGTATTTCATCTTTTACCTTTGAAGGAAACTAGGCATCTAATTTTCATCATTTAATGTATCTCTTTAGAGCTGTGATTCAAAGATGAAACATGTTTCTTCCCTGAAAGAAATTATCCCCATGTTTAAGCTAAGACTCAGGAGCAGATTGACACTTGTGGGTTTTATGAACTCATTAATGATCCCATTTCTCTGTGCTATGAGGCAGAAGCTGATCTCACATTTGCATTCTAATTTTCACATTGTATTTTCCAGCAAGTATAAATAAAAACTGATAGTGTACCTATTAGCAAGGTTGTAAGTTCGCATACATTAGAAATATTTGATGAAGGCTAGAGAGATAACTTAGGTGACTGAGCACCTGCTTTAGCAAGTGCAGAGACCAGGGTTCAATCCCCAGTCCCACATGCCATGCCAGCCCCAACCCCAGGCATGCTGAGTCAGTGACCCAGTCCTGGAGTGGTGGTGCACACCTGTATGCCCAGTGATGGGAAGGCTGAAAACATGAGGCTCACTATGAGCCTGAGCTGTGTAGCGAGACCCTGTACCAAATACATAAATGAAACGAATAAATAAATAAATCATATTTAAAAAAAGAAATATTTGATTGAATAATCATTCCTTTTCTCCACATACCTAAGTAGATCTAATTTTAACAGCATTGCTGTCCTCTTACTTCATTCTTTGTCTGTAGCTCTCCCCCCGTATGAGCTATATATAGTCTATTGTAATTCAGTTCTTTTTAAAATTTTTATTTTTATTAATTTTATTGAGAAAAATAGAAATGAGACAGTTTCAAAAATGATTAATAGGACAGTTTCAACAATTAATACATTACATATGGTTGCCTTTGTAGTGGTTATTCATAGTACAAGATGCAGAAATTATATCCTGTCCAAACACTATTAGTACAAATCTTTCTTCTCATTGAATTAGAAGAAAATAGCTGTATATCTGTCCTAACTATTTTGTATATACAGACACAAAATGGTCCTCCATTCATATCCCCTTTTTTGTTTAGTTTTGTCAGAGATGGGCATTCCATTGCCATTTAAAATTGAGGGGTGCATGAATTCTGCAAAATAATCTAATACAATCCAGTAGTCCATAATAGTAGTTGGTTGTCTGTAGGACTGGCAATGTCAGAAGTTGTTGACTTGAGCAGTTCACATCTCAGCCTGTTAATATGGATTTGATTTTTATACCTCATTTTTATACTTTTCTGCTGGATTCTGAAGAGCGAGATGAACCAAAACCTATATGACAAAACCATAACTTTTGTGTCTGATAAGGTCAGTCGAATGCCCTCAGAACTTACCTTGAAACTCTGTATAGCAGTTTCTAGATCTTTTGTCAGTGTGAGCCATATGGATGAGTCACGGCCATTGCTTGAACAATTTGCTTTCTGTGAAAGCCTGAGAGAATGTTTTCTCTCCATGTTCTTTTCCTTAGGTACACTCTACATCACTTTCCACTGTGGCCACATAATCTCCTTGATCAGAAAATTTGGGATATCACTGAGTTACAGGATGTTACAGTTTAGGTTATCTTATGTCTTGAGTCCTCACTGACCTTAAAAGGCCAGGGTCAAAATGTTGGCTATATCTGTAGCTCTTCTTTTCTTGTAATTTTTGGCCTGAGAACTAAAGTTGTTAACTGACCAGAAAAGAAGCTTAATGATACTACTACTCTGTAACATAGGCAGTTGAGGTTTATGTCACTGTCAGCTGCACATGGATCATTTTGTAAAACAGATCATATACTAACTAGTCCTTAGGTTTTGTTCAAGAATATGCAAGAAAACAGAAATTATCCCATTCATATTAACTGATCACAGTGCAATGAAGCTGGAAATAAATGACAAAAGGAACCAGAAAAACACCATAAAGACATGGAAGTTAAACAACACCCTACTCAGCAACTAATGGGTTACAGATGAAATTAAACAAGAAACTGAACAATATCTACAATTCAATGAAAATTGAAGCATAGCTTGTTAGAATTTATGAAATGCGATGAAAACAGTTCTTAGAGGGAAATTTATATCTAATTTACACATTAGGCGGGAACAAATAAACACCCTAATGCTGCACCTCCAACATCTAGAAAAGGTATAGTAAACCAAGCCCAAAGTCCAAAGTCAGAAGAAATCATAAAGACTAGAGCAGAAATTAATTCAATCGAGATGAAGAAAACAGTTCAAGCAATTAACAAATCAAAAAACTGGTTCTTTGAAAGATTAAATAAAATTGATAAACCCCTAGCTAACTTCATCAAAAAGAGGAAAGAAAAA
>NDGN010656343.1:0-10936 GCA_002564285.1 Tympanoctomys barrerae | reverse complement strand
CCTGTGCTTTGTCAAGCTTGTTCTAAGTAGGTGCTTTAGACCACTGAGCCATCTCTCCAGCCCGGTACTATTAGTTTCCAAAGCATTTTCTTCACAGAGAACTCTACGCCAGCTTCCTGCGCATCCCCAGGCGCCCAGCTCTTGGGAGACCGTATCTTACTTCTGTTCTGTTTCTGAGCATTTGGCCATTCCTGTATGCTGGCTTTGTCTGGCTGCTTCTGCAGCTGAACACTTGTAACTGCCTGCTCAGGGAGGACCCCCACCTGGGCCCTTTCTAGTCAGTACTCCCTGGCCCAGAGCAACGCTCAGTCCTCCAGGGCGGGCAGCCCCGCCTGTCCCAGCTGGTCTCCCACAGAGGACGGGATGTGGGGCATCCTATGAGAACTGAGTTCCGGGGTTTGCTGGTCACAGCCTCGTGTGCCATCGGTTACAGTAGCCCCACTGTACAGCACAGAAAGCCCCGCCCTGGGAGATCGCTAGGGCTGAGCTTTGCCCAGCTTTCCTCCAGCGTGGACTTGTTCCCAGCATCGCCCTAGAAAGGGCTGCAAGGACCCAGAACTCGCCCATTCACGCCCAGGGATCATTTGTGGACCACATGCAGAGTGTGGGGCTGCATTGAGAACATGGCTGTTTTAAGAGAAAAAGACCAGTGGCCCTATTCTGGGGTAATGGGATTTTTTGAAGGGCTCCTCTCTGATCAGCGGTAGAGACAGCTTAGAAAGAGCGTTGGGCAGCAAAGCGGTAACTCATGCAGCAGGACCCAGAGCTAAACCCACACCCAGTACAGTCGGTACAGGCGGCAAACTCGCACTGAGCCCTGTGTGGGAAGACGCGTGTAAGCACGCGGGCAGGCACAGCCCCAGGAAGAGCAGTGCAGGACTCCACCGCACGGCACCCAGCCACGGCCCGCATGCCTGGCCTGAAGAGCGCCACATTCTGTTTGCTGGCCCACTTCCCCTTTGCTGTACTGCAGGGTTTCGTCAGCACAGCTGTGCTTGGAGTAACTGGGTAAGCGTGAGTTCTAGAGTCGCACCGCTGCGTTAATGCTGACCCGACCGTGGAAGAGCTGTGTGTCCTTGGGTAGCTCACCTCACCTCTCTGGGCCTCTGTCTCTTCATCTGTAAAACAAGGACAATGGTAGAACCAAACCTGAAGGGCCAGCAGCGGCCCTGAAGAAGTCAGCGCGTGTGGAGCACCGCGGGACGTAGTCACAGCCAGCCGGCGCCCCCTGGGGGCGGTCGCGCAGGAAGAAAGAGGAGGTCGGTGTTCGTAACCCGGGTTTCTCTCATGCAGAGTCCTGCCGCACTGTCCACTTAAGTTGACGCCCCATAAAGTGACTGGCAGTTACACCAGCCAGACTGATGCGTAGGAGTGGCCATCTCGCCACTTGTAGAGTGCATCCTGGACCACAGCCCTATGGCACGCGATGACACCTATCTTCCCCAAAGCACCCCCGTGCGCATGTGACCCTGACAACCGCAGCGCATGCCGGAAAGGCGCCAGCCCGCTACCCACAGATACTTAGAGTAAATGGCAGGGCTTGCACATCTGGTTTTCCTCCTTTTGTGATGAGCCCTGAGCATACCCCATAAACTGGCCAGGCCTCGCTGGGATTCTGGATGAACGCGAGTCTGAATGGACAGTTTGCCTTTCACCCATTTTGTTAGAGGAGGCAGGCTGAGTGATCACTGTACCATTGGCCCAGGGCCCCGATTCCTGTGTCATCGTCATCTCCCACTCTGTGGGAAGGCGTGGGGCACAGGTCTGCGGGGAGGTGCTCTGTGGGGGTGGGCGCCTGTGTGTTCCCCAGGCAGGTCTCAGAGACACCAGCCTTTGCTGGCCTCAAGAACTTACTGCCTTAGCCCCTCTAAAAGGCACGAGAAGAAGCCTGGCTGGCGGCTTGTGGTAATGTCATCAGAGGTTCCCCATCTTGCTTTCTCATGTACTCAGTGTCATTGTATCCTAAGGTGTGGTGGTCACAGCCTGATGTGGTGGCACACACCTATAATCCCAGTATTCAGGAAGATGAGGCAGGAGGGTTGCCCCCGTCAAGGCCAGCCTCAGCTACATAGTAAGACTGTTCACAGTACAAAGAGACTGGTCACAGAAGACCCTAACTGATGCAGCTGTCATCTCCAGCTGCAGAGAAATGGCCACTTCTCTTTCTGTGTCCCATTTTATGACAAGGAAGACTTTTCCCCAAGGCCTCCAGCTGCTCTCCTTTCATGAATCATCAGTCAGAGCTGAGCTGTTGCCTTCCCCACCCAATTCCTGGCAGGGAGTGCACCCAGCATCGCTGGCTTAGCCTATGTCCTGGTGGGAGGAGAAGACATGGCGTCAGGGTCCACTGTGTGCAGCAGCAAAAGAGGGAGGTTGGGCGCACCACCACCATGAGCTGCCGGGAGTTTCAGAAGCAGAGGTATCTGGACTGAATTGCCCGTGGGAGCCGCTGTCATGGACCTTCCAGCTTCGCTTCGGATACCGTGCGTGTCATATCAGTGCTGATCTCACAGAGCCCGGGCCCCATCTGTTCCTCAGCACATACTCCTTGTCTCTGCTTAGATCTTCCTCCCCGAATGTCACAGGTATCAGGGGACACACCTAGAGCCAGCAGGAAGCCTACTACACTGTGTCACTGGTCAGATGTCACATCCTTCTGGCGAAGTTTTATAAAGAATCAAGTGAGAAATGATTGTTTAGCTGACTATGAGACCATACTCAAAGATTTAGCTAATTGAAAAGCATATTGAGCACATTGATGCAATGTCACATACGAATTATGGGAAAAGAGAGTGGGTGATGGGCATTTAGGGTATGGGTATGCACGGAGGAAAGGGGGACAGCGGCACCTGTGTGGCGGAAGTGGGCAAAAAGCTCACT
Source organism: Tympanoctomys barrerae (assembly GCA_002564285.1). Classification (NCBI taxonomy): domain Eukaryota; kingdom Metazoa; phylum Chordata; class Mammalia; order Rodentia; family Octodontidae; genus Tympanoctomys; species Tympanoctomys barrerae. The sequence goes on along the minus strand of NDGN010656343.1, from coordinate 8,056 downwards.
TCGCATCTGAAGCCCTGAATTTCAAATCTTGTCACCAGTGTGAATGAGCATGAGCAGTTTAAAACGCCTGTTTTGAGTCTGTTCTCACATGTGTATCCTGCAGAGGCTGAAAGAAATGTCAACGACAAATAATAACCCTAAATAAAACATACAGAATAGCACTAAGCGCATGCGTCGCAGCTCTCGTTGTTGTGGCTATTGCTGCTACTTAGAGGCGACTCTCACTGCACGTTGGATGCGCTCTTTATCAGGTATCCTCGCGCTCATCTCGCACATGGGTGAGAGCGTGCTTATCTTCCCTTCCTTGCTGTCATGCTGTGTGACACGGTGTTGCATAAAGATCAAAGCCGAGACTTGGAGCCCACAGTCCTTGGAATGAAATCTTGCCAATCTTAGAGAAATGATGTAATCTCCCTAAACCTCAGGGTTGCCATCTGTGAAATGGGGTGAGCTGAACTCCCCTCGTAGGTTGTTACGGAGATTGAAGGAACAGTGTGCAGATGGTGAGCAGGTGGCAGAGTCCTTGATGGTGGACATTCCATGAGAGCCTGGCACAGCTAGAACGAGGCTGTGAGATGGAAAGAAAATGTCTGTGATCAACCTTCACTGCTCTCAGGCCTAGGCTCAAAGCCCACTTGCCGCCACCACTGCAACTGCTCTTTGTCCCGAATCCTGACTCTCGGCTCCTGTGCATTTTGCTCCAAGAGAGGCAAAGGCCGAAGGAACAGTGTGGTGTGTCTGTTATTTGACAAGGAGCAGTGGAGCTGTGAGTCCATGCAGGGGGTTTCGTGGATCGGCCAGGTCTGCTCTTGTCTGAAGTCACTGGGTTTACTTTGGCCAGAAGAGTCAGGACTGAGCAGCCAGGCCCTGGAGAGGCTGGCGTGGCTCTTGGCTTTCTGGGTCCTTGGCACCCTCATCTGCCCACCCAGCAGCTGTGTGCATATTGTCACTTTGTCTGTCTGCAGCGTCACACTGCTGTGACTGCCTGGCCAGGGTGACTGCTTCCCACCACCACTTGGGCAGCATGGTCAGTAGAGATTGTCGCAGCTCCTTTCCTAAGCTTGGCCCTGAGATGATGATGCAGAGTTGGTAAGCAACAGTGAGACCAGTCTTTGCCCCACTGGAAGCCCTGGTCTAGGACATTTTCAGCCTTGGTAGGGAGAAACTATAAGCCGTAAAGGAGCACCAAGTGTGGGACTCCATGTGCAGAGCAGGTGCAAGGCCCTGGATCCCCGCCCAGCACCAAGCCGGACACAGCACACAGAACTAGAGTTGTCGCGGGCTGTTTCCTCAGCTGTGAAAACTACTCAGTGTGCCTGAATTACGCAAATATAAGCTGTGGTTCTCTATAAAAATGGAGATGCTTTTTAAAATGCTCTAGTGAAGCTAACACCGTTGTGCTCTGGGACGAGATGGAGGTGTGGCACCGTTCTACAAGGAGGTGGAGCCCAGGTCCCAGTCCGGGGGCAAGGTGGACACAGTCCTGTCTGTCCCAGACCCTTCCTCCGCAAGGAGCACTGCTGGGTGGGGGCCGCACTGGAGGCTCAGGAGGATCCTGATGGCCTGAATGCCAAGGAGGGTAGCAGCAGAGGCAAGGAGGAATGGGCACGTGGCACGGAGGGGTGCCCGGGGGCTGTGCTCCCCACTCCTAACAAGACCTCTCCTTGGAGGCCTCATGGGCACTTTTCCCAGGCCAGAGCCCTTGCTGAGTACATCGCCATGTTTCCAGGTTTGTGCAGGAGCCATAAAGGCAGCTGGACGCTAGCTTGCAGGGGCCACACGGTGTCTTGCAGGGACCCTTTCCTCCATCCTCATCGTGGTCTCAGTGTTAAGGGGTGACCTTGTCCCCATCTGCAGTCTCCACCAGGGAGTCAGGGAGACATGCTCCCTCCGGGGCTTCACTCTGCAGTTCAGTTCTCGTCTTCTCTGTGCTCTAGAGTCTGTGAGGGGCCTGCGGTGTGGGTGCCATTTCTGCTGGCAGCAGTGACTTGTGGACACAGCCTTGGAGTCTGTGGTGTTGCTCACAGCTCAGTGTCATCAAGAGGAAGGCACTGCCTGCGACTGGCACTTCTCTCTCCGTTCCTGCTGCGGTGTCCTGCAGCATAAGCCACCTCCACATTTCTTTAGAGGCAAAACCCAGCCATCCTGACTGCTCTCTATCTCAACCTCAGCATGGCGTGAACTTCCGCTCTCGTGGTAGGGTTCAGTTTCCACATTTCATATGTTATAGTTTTAGTCAGAACATTTTTTTTTAATAAAAACACTGTGGCTTTGCAGTAAACAGTGGTCCATCTGGTCTACCCACGGAGTGAGTCTGACCATCCAGCACATGTGACACAGGATGCTGTAATGTCCTGGCACTCTGGGAGCTTTCAGGAAACTCTTGGGGAGAGGTGGCACCAGGACTCAAACTCATGATGACTGCATGCTTGCCTGGCAGGTGTTGTGCCATTGAGCTATATCCCAGCCCTGGAAATTCTTGTGGAAGAACTCACAGGGCACTGGGACCTCTCTGAGTAAAGATATTAGTGCAAGCGTTCTTCATGTGTTGTAGGATATGACCCACAGTTTTAGTCTAGGAATGTTGGTTTGAATTCTTAAATACCATTATTTGACCTATTAGTGATAAATTTAATCACTTTAAAATACATCATTTAACACATACTAAAAATCTTTGCAATCTGTTAAGGAAAAGCCGAGGCTCTGTTTATGAAACCACATATAATGGCTGGGCATGGTGGCATATATCTGTAATCCCGGGCTGAGACAGGAGGATCTGTACAAGTTCAAGTCCACCCTCAGCTACATAGTGAGTTCAAAGGTGACCTGTGCTACAAAGTAAGAATTTGTCTCCAAACAAAACAAACAAACAGAAAAACGGACCCCACTCTGTTTTGATCAGTATCGTGTTAATTCCGGAGTTTGCTGTGCTCTCTGTTCTTCTCTTATCCCTTTTCCTGCAAATGCAGTCAAGTTCTATTTTTGCATAATTTTATTATAACAGGATCAAAATCTCTATCATTTTATACATTGTGGGATTTCATAATTCACTAATGGAGGGAATAAAGGCGCCAGCAAACTCATCTTCACTGTTATGCAAACAGGAATAGTTACATATGATACAAAATCCTGCCTTATTATTTCTTCTTCAATAAAATTGTTTCAGTGAATTCAGATTTCTTTTTGGTCTTATTAAACCACAATCATGTTGTTTCAACAAAGTCTGAATTTATGAAAGTAAGTAGATTTGAGTTTTTAGATTTATCGCCAAAAAGATGTGTGTTGACAGTCCAGGCATTGTGTTGTGGTTTTACATGTGCCTCTGACACACAACAGATGCACAGCCCCGATGTCTCTCTCCTTGGCTGATCCTGCAGCTCCACGTGGGGCTACCTTTGCTGGCACCATGACTACTAAGCTACGTGTATGAATAAACCTTTCAGTGCTGCAAGGTTAAGTTGAAATGACTGGAAGTCATATTATTCAGGAGAAGGCAGAATGTAACTTTCTTTACAGTTTCTTCTAAGGAAGTACATTTTGAGGTTCAGCAGTTGGGGTATTTCTAAGTGGGACTCTGGGGCACAGGAGGCAGGGTGCTGCCGCTTGTCCTGGCCCTGTGAGCAGAGGGTTGGACCTACCTGCTATGGCTTCAGCTGGTCCTGGCACAGGTAGCGACACTGCAGAGGGGCCACAGGCTGCTGAGTTCTTCTGGAACATGCTAGAATACGCAAGAATGCTTCCTCCTTGCACAGATGTCATAGGGTTCTTGCTGTGCACTGGTGCTTCCTGTTCTAGGAAGGCATAGAATACACAAGAGCACCCTTAGCAGAATTTGGGAGAACCTGGAAGACTCACAGTGGTGCCCATGGCAGGGGAATGAGGTGTGGATGACACATGGGGGAGCCCGCCAGGCACACGCAGTGGCCTAAAAATAAGCTGCCATGATTGTACCCAGAGATGCAAAGGGGCTTGGGAGGTGGGCTTTTGTCACTAGGTGAATAAAGGTTCACCTTTCCTCTCTTTAGGGCAAGCTTCCAGTTCCATTTTCTCTTCAAAAATAAATGAAAATAGTCACAGAGAGGGAGGCTGAGCACCCGCATCCTTCCACCAGCCCACACGCGTCCTCCCCGGGCTGCTCCAGTTGTGCCCGCACCTCGTGGGCTGCGGAGTATGGAGAGCCCGGCCCTGGGCAAGCCACCACTCCTCAGCCTCCGTTTCTTCCTCCGGGATCTTCTGAGACTGTGTCAGTCGTGGGCACTCGCAAGGAGTGTCATGCTTTGTTTCAGTGTGCAGCGTTGCTGTACCCAGGCTCTGGGTCCAGGAGATGTTCATGTCAAAAGTGAGAGGACCGAAACAACAAACTGAAATTCCCAAAGGAGTGCCCTCTGTCTTATTAAAATTTCCATATGCCACATGATTAGGAGCAAAGAGAAAATGGGTCAAGTGAGAATTGTAAGTTCTCATAATGGATTCAGGCAGGTAACAGGAGGAGTCTGTGAGCGCAAGGGTCCATACATCCAGCTGCCATGCTGCTCGGTGGCCCAGGACTCAGAGACACTGCACCTGCCTGGAATTCTGTAGAACAAGGCAAGCAGCTAGCACCCCGGTGATCAGGAGGCTGAACAGCACAGAGCCGGGATTTCTAGAACTACACGTCAGCATCCTTCCTGGAGCTGAGGGAAGCGTTCCAAGGCCACGCAGCTTCCAGCACACGTCCGGCTGGAATCAGGAGGGAGGGATGAGTCTTGAGTCTTGTCCTCACAGGCACCATGTGCGACTCCCACAGGTGGCGCAGGGAGGAGTCAGCAGCTACGGATGGGACGCACTGTAGGTTTAGGAGGTGCAAGTGGCTTCTCCCCGTGGACCTGTGAGGGCTGCTGTGCTGAAGGCTGGGGTGCGGGGGCCTCAGTGATGCGGGTCAGGGCCTGGGGCTCTGAGTCAGCAGGAGGGAAGCACCTGAGGGTGTCAGGAAAGAACAGCACAGGGCCAATGTGGAGGCCGGAAATTACTGAACAGTTAAGGTTCCCGAGCTGGGTGGGGGGCAGGACCGGCCTGGAGTAAGATGTGGCAGTGGCCACAGCAGGTGATGTCGACAGCTGTGACCCCAGCTGTGTTGTTTTTTAACACACGGTGGAAGTTAGGTTTTTTGCCGTTCTCTCTTCTTTCTCACCTTGCCAATATATATATATATATATATATATATATATATATATATATATTTTTTTTTTTTTAAAGTTGACTTTAAAAACTTAAAAGCCATGGAGAATCATTTCTGCCCCTAGATCAGTTGGTGGCCTCCGTGGGCTCCAGTGTGCTGACAGCCCCACCCTCCACCCTGGGAAGGGTCCAGTCCTCCCGCAGAGCTTCAGGGCTCTTCAGAGGTGGCTGCGCCTGCGTGCACCCCAACTCCACCCACTGATCTGTGACAGGTCACTGCCCTCGAAAGCCCCAACTTCTCCTCTTTGCCAACTCTGCACCGCAGCTGCTCGCCCACTCTCCCCTGGGTGTCTGGATTGCAGGGTTGGGGAGTTGGTAAACTCCGCTTTGTGCTCACAGGACCACACTCTGACCCCCTTGGAGGAAGCACAGATGCCACTGGTGTGGACAGGCCGTCTCTGCCTGCCCACGCGGCAGAAATAGGATGAGGCGGGTTATTTCGGGTCCGAGTTGGAGCTTTTCTGCACTCAGATGGCTTCTAAGATTCTCTGGTGGCCTGAGGCCCACACTAGAGCCCTGAGACATCCCCAGGATGTGAGCCGGACCCAGGCTTCATCCAAGGTGTCCTAGGATTAACCTGCCCCTGATGCTGACAGGATAGGCACAGATTTGTTGTTCAGCTGGAACTGGATCCTAATCTGTCCCTTGGAGCCTCAGGTTTCTTCTATCTGCTATACAGAGGAATAATCCTAGTTATATTACAAGCATGGTGAGGATGACACGCAGATACATGTGTATGTACGTTCTCTAATGATATATGTCTATATACACCTATATGTATGTGTGTGTAAGGATACATACACATACATATATGTCAGAACATGCATACTTCTATGCACAATCCATGTATAAATATTTCTAAGGACATGACCTGGGGAATGTGTCATCAGTAGTTTTGTCATGCTGTCAACATTACGAAGTGTCCTTACACTAACTGATGGCTATGGTGTCGCCAGTAGGGCTTCCCAGGGCCAGCCTGTCCTGGACGAGCCCAGACATTCCCTGTTGGTCACGACTGCACCTGCACACCCTTCCACTGTGTGGCTGGCATGCCTTAGGAGCTCAAGTGGGGATTCCCTTTCTTTGTTGTTCTTGCAGTTTGGTGGCTGAGCTGTGAATGAATTAAGGAAGAAAATCGAGAGTTGATGTGAGCTCCCTTCAAAATTAGGATGTGTTAGCGTCCAGAATTTTGATCAGACAGGAAGGCTACTGAACATGGCCACGCATGGAATGCAGAGTCCTTCTCACTCAGGGGAGCACTGGGGAGGGCAGCGCACACTCTCCAGCTTGGCTGAAATGACTTGCGAGGAGGGGCAGGAGCACCCCCTCCACCCCGCCACCCCCTTGGTGGAGTCTGATTTGGTCTCTCCAGGTCCGGACTCTGGCTGGTGGGTGGGGCTTTCCTGGGGACACAGAGGGCGCTGTCCTCAGTGAGCCCAGGCACAGGCCACAGCAGGAGAGAAACGGGAGGCTTTGCAGCTGGCCGGCAAGGCAGGTGTCTGTTAGCAGACTCTGTTATGGGAGGCACCCAAAGGAGGCCCGACAGACATGCAAGACCAGGGCTGAGCTGGGAGGAGGGGAGCCTCACCCTGACCTGGTGTACGCTGGCCACTGTGGCTATAGTGAGGGGGAACAGAATCCCGGCACCAGCAGAGTCCTCAGACTGTGGAGGTCGGTGCTCAGGAAGCAGGGCTCGGAGGAGCTCTGGGTGTAGGGTTAGCAGGTACAAATACGGGATGCGCAGCTCAGTTTGCATTTCAAAAACAGAAAACTGATTGTAGCTATGTAAAGCATTTCTGTTTGCTTATCCAAAATTCAGATTTAGCTGGGAGTCCTGTGTTTTCATGCGCTGACCAGCAGTTGTTCTGTTGGCGCATAATGTTTGACACATCTGTGGGGATGGGGTGGTTCAGTACCTGTGCACAGCATGCACCAATCAAGGTAGGACAATCAGCACTTTCATCTCTTCAGATAAATCATCATTTCTATGTGTGGAGAACTTTGGAACTCTAGTTATTTTGATAAATTGTAAGAGACTGTCGTTACCCTAGAGTACTCTAAGACACTGCTTCCTCCTAATTCAGTACCATGATGCAACCTCTTAGCCCCTTCCCCTCTTCTCTGACATCTAGTAACTGTTATTCTACTCTACTTCTTTTTGAGAGAGCCTGAACTGTGTAGTTCAAGCTGGCCTTGAACTCATGGCAGTCCTCCTGCTTCAGCCTCCCGAGTGCTAGGATCACAGGTGGGGGCCTCACTGACCAGCACTCTGCTCCTATGAGACTAGCTCCTTAGCTTCCATACAGCATGAGGACATGTGGGATTGACCTTTCTGTGCCTGGCTTGCTTAACACCATGTTCTGCAGTTCCAGCCATGCTGCTGCAAATGACAGGATTTCACCGATAGGGTCCGCTGATGTTGCACCTGTCTGTGACCCACGATCTCTTCCTCCACTCACCACCAGTGGGCGCATGGGCTAACCCTACATTTTGGTTACTGTGAACGATGCTACAGTGAACATGCAAGTGCATGCATGTCTTTGGAGACTGGTTGTATTTTTTCTTTTATGGCTATCAAGTAGTGGGACTCCTAGATCACTGGGTAGCTCTATTTTTAGTAGTTTGAGGACCTGCCATATGTTTCCCGACACGGCTGCACTAATTTGTATCTCTGACCACCATATGAAAGTTTCCTTCCCCCTTGCAGCCTTTGTTACTTTTTGTCTTCTAAAAAAATTTTTTTTGTTTGTACACATGTAGTTTTATTATAACAAAGCAACTTGTACACTTTGAACATTTAAAACTGCGCATCACCTTTTCCTTTCCAGTGAAAACAAAA
>NDGN010656305.1:0-11387 GCA_002564285.1 Tympanoctomys barrerae | reverse complement strand
AATTTAGAATCCTTGGGAGTTGATCTAAAAATATTTCATTTTGGCTTGCCTGTTCTCCTTTCCTGTAAAAAATTCATTTATTATTACACTATGAGTTCTCCAAAGCAAGATCTTCTTCCTCCCATTTTTGAACTGGCATTAACATACTTTGATGTATTACATAAAGTAATATAGTACAGTTTGATACATCAAGCTTCTTCTAAACAGAAATTCACTTGACTCAATTTATGAAGAAAAATCAAATAACATGATAAACAAATAAGAGTTGGATATTGGAAAGTGTATTAACAAAGAAAATGTAGAGAAATGCATTTTTTTGGCTTTAACATTTATCCTGCCACCTTTAATGGCATTTCTTAAATTGAAGTCCCTACAGAGGACCCCCTTAAGGCAAGGCCAGGAGTGAGGAGAGGCCAGGTTTTCATTAATTCCTAGAGTTAGCATTATTTTTAAAATGTTTTCCTACACAGGATCATAAGACTAGGTATAAATGTCTTCAGTCTGTCCCAATGCATGACTCTCAATTCTGAAAATGTAAGCTACCCACACTTATATAAAATGGAAATTGGCAACACATATTTAATGAAACAGATGAAGTTTTATTAAAATTAAGTCTCAAGTTGACCTGCAGAGCTGGTGCTGACAGCCTGGCGCCTTTGCTCCTCAATTCCTCATGTGCCAAGCAGTGACTTAGTCTTCCCTCCACCAGGGTCATCCCAACCGCTGGGGCTTTCACGATTCCAGCAGGTCCAGCAGCACTGAGCTCTCATGGGCAGGGATGGCCCAGGGCCGTAGCAACTTATTTCTGGGTTTTCTCCTTAGCTTTGGGCAAGATCTTGGACTCGTGTGCTAGTGTACCCAAGTACACTTAAGTCTACCTGTTGTCATATCACTTCTGGTACATATCCCATTTTCTAGATTATATCAGAAATGATAACATTAATTTGAAAAAATTCATAAAAAACCCCTTGGTCCCTGCATGTGTGTGTTTGTATGTGTATCTGAGTGTGGATCCAAGTATACAATCATAGATAAACATATATCCTGGGGAACTTCTCCTTTGCCATATGTGCTTTTGATGCCAGTGTGACAGACATCATCTAACACTGGTTCAGTCATTATAAGGAAATGCTGATTTTCTCTTAGCAACCAGCTGACCAGGGGACATGCCAGTGATACAGAAGAAGTGGCACTGATGTGGTAGTATATCCACATTTTTTTATGTATTTCCTTCAGGGTCTCACTGTGCAGCTCCGACTCTTAGTGATCCTCTTGTTCTCAGCCTCCCCAGGGCTGGGATTACAGGCATGTACCACCATATCCAGTAGGTGACTGGCTCAGCGTGCCTGGGGGTGGGGCTGGCATGGTGCTTGATGCCCGGGATTGAGCTCTGGTCCCTGCACTTGCCTAAGCAGGCACTTAGTCCACTGAGCTAGCTTACCAGCCCTGTCTATATGGTGTTGACACCCTAACAAATGAAGGTATAGATCATCAAATCAGGCACAATAAATTTGATATTAACATTGCATCATAGAAGTAATGGAAAGGCAGAAAGATGAGTTCATACTAGAAATTAAATCGTATTTGCAGCTCCCTGACGTGTATGGCTGTGCACCATATTTTAGGTTTTGTCCAAATAACAGTGGAAACGTGAAAGTTTTTCCTAGTGATTCCTGTTTTCTAAAAAATGTCAATTATTTATACATTCATATCTACAAAGTTATCTATACAGGCCAGACACTGTCTGTGAGGCTGGTTTAAAAGACTTGTTCTCTAGCTAGCAATATCACTGTGTGTTTGAGTGAGTGAGTGAGTGAGTGAGTGAGTGTGCATGTGTGTGTGTGTGTGTGTGTGTGTGTTGTGGCTCTCATTCATAAGCGAGATGAGTTTTCAAGCAGCCCCCTCCTACATGCTCATTGAGGACCGTACACACACCGTAGCAGGCCATTTCCTGACCATTCTATCCCATGAGGACATAGAGTCCCCCACATTTTCTGTCTCTGATCCTACTTTATTTTTGTTTTCCTTTCGGTGTCCTCATCTCTGAATAGGTTATCTAGTCTACATTAGGTATATCTTAAATACTAGTTGAATATGTGATGGCATTTCTTTTTGCATTTCAGAGGTAAATATAAAAAGAAAAACAAGAACAAAGAACATAAACAGAAAACTAAAGCCTATTTAGCTTTTTAAGAAGCATTTATTATTTTGGAAAACTCCAGGTGATTGACTGTCTGGTTTCTTTAATGAAGTGAGTGGTTCAGAAATTCGTTCTCAGGGCAGCAGCATGAGGAGCAGCTGGGAGTTGGTCAGGAAGGCCTGCACCTCAGGTCCCCTGCCCATCGGTCAGCATCTCCGGGATGGTGAGAGGCTGTGGTTTTGATGCCACTGAAGTTTGGAAGGGATTACTTTAGGGTGTGGATTTCTCCTAACTGCATGTCCCTTTGAAAACAAAACCACAGTACTCTAAGAAGCCACTCTGTCATGGTCCTCTTTCCTTGCTGGAGTGCTGGGTCCTGGGACATCTTCGCCTCACTGATGGGATAGACTGCCCTCAGACATCTCTAAGGCGTCTTTTAGAGCTTCCCAATTCATTTTTCTACCTTATCTCTGAACATGTGACCACACAGGGTTTAAAAATATGTCAAAGTCACATCTAAAGAGCCTTCTTTTTCTCTTTATTTTATCCTTTGTGAGAAAATTGGGTAAATATCATAATTTTGAGCATAACTGATTGAACAAATGCCCAGTGAATCCTGCTGGCCTCACTTATTTCTTGGGTCCCTACAGCCCATGAGTGTATGCAGGCCAAGCCCGGGCTGTTTCAGCTGGAGTCCAGTGCTCTGATTGTACAAGTGTGTTGAGTTCCTAAATCTCTCTGTGTCTCAGTTTCCTTATCTGTAAAATGTGGCTAATACACAATATTTCTCAAAGGTCAGTTATGTGAAATTAATGGTTTCATGTATGCAAAAATGTGTAAACCATTCCTGGAATGATACAAGCAACACCTAATTGTAGAGGTTATTTATAATAAACTTTTAATGAGTTCTAATTTTTTCAAGGAGGGGGAGATAAAATTGGCTTAGAATGTAAGGACTTCAGATATTGGAGTTTCCAAGAGATCAGAGAGTTGTCATTAACCACCTTCAACTCACCTCTTGGCCCTGTTTTAGTTAGCATCATAAATAGCTGCCTACTCCATGCTACTAGTTAAAGAGGGTCCAGGACACTGCTTCACACAGAGGCGGAGTTTGGGAGAACGTTTCAGCAGGCTTTCAAAGTCCTTGTCTGAGTTCTCTTTCCTGCTGTGAAGAGGACCTGTGGAGGGCCCGATGGTGACAGAAGCAAGTGAGAAGCCATAGAACTCTGCTCTCTTCTGAGACACAGTGGCGTTATGAGGAAAGTAGCTCTCCCCAAGCAGCCTCAGTGTTCCTCTGAGTTTCCTTGCTGCTTGTGGGCTCTGGAGCTGTGTGAGCTGTATGAACTTTCTTGGCCCCATCAAAGGTGGCATTTTACAGCTTCTCCCTTCTGTTTACACTCCATGCTCACTAATGCAGCCCAGAACAAAGAGTATATAAGTTGGACGGCCATGTTCCACCAGGAGTATGCTCCCACAAGAGGTGACATCCTTTCCAGGGCTATGTGGCCAGGGCCCTCAGAGCATGCTCTGGCCAAGAAGGGTGGATTTCAACTGATCTATTTCAAAGTTGCCAGTCCCTATTGACCCTGGGTGAGTGCACCTGGCTGCGTGCCCCTTGTGCCTTCAGCTGTGCCTGCTACAGAAGACAGTGATGTTTTTAGAGACATGCATCTCAAACTCCCTACAGCTGCCCTGCTTGAGAAAGCATCTACAGTTGCGTTGCAGGTTACCCTCACATTCTGATTGCTGTCTCTGGGTAGTGGCCAGAAGACAGCATTTCCTTACGTGTAGCCCTCACGCTCCTGATGGGGCATCGCTCTTGAGGGTATCTCACAAAAGTGGAGCCAAAAAAGTACGGAGTTCTCTGTCATCAAATTGAGCTCAGCAATAAGAGAGGTTTGCTTACAGAGGCCAGGATACTTTAGTATATCATAATAAACAGCAATTTAAAAAGTTACTTTATGTATTTTACACAGGGTCTCGCTACGCAGCCCAGACTCATAGTGATCCTCCTGTCTTCAGCCTCCCCAGGGCTGGGCTTACAGGCGTGCACCACCATGCCTGGTCTTGATGGCCAACTCAGCCAGCCCTGGGGCGGGGCCAGCAGGGCATGTGGTGACTGGGATAAACAGCATTTTTACTCCCCCACCCCAATATTTCTGAGTTCATTCATTAAACAAGATGCTTCTAGCAAAAGAGATCTTTTATAGTCACTTGATAAGACCAGGTAAAGTGTTCTCAGTATATTCTGCAGACACTGAGAAATTGAACGAACTTAATACTAGGTTACAAACCTCTTTGAAAAGAAGGTATCTTTCAATTCATTGCTTTAAAAGAAATTGAGAAAAAGCACTAATTGAGTTGTCAGCTGTGAGATGATTAGAGCAATTTTTGAAGGTTTTTACTGTGTGATTTTTTGCCATATACCATAGAAAGCATTCAAAGAACTGAGTGTCATTGCTACACAAAATTCTTCTTTCCATTTCTGTTTTTATGAATGAGGCTTATCTAAAAGAAAATATAAGAACACAGTTTATCCTAAACACCATCTCATTCTAGCAGTAAATCATATTTTTATCTGTAGTGTCATAAGAAGGCCTATCAAGGTAATTAACAGTTATATTTACAGTAAAAGATAGCTTTTGTGTTTCATTATTAATTAAAATGTACAATGAAGTTATGTTGCTTTATCAATTTTATATTTGTAATGATAACTCATTTTCAGAGCAAATATTATTACTTAAAGGTTTATGATCATAGTCCATAAAAGAAATTTAAATTTCAATGTGTTTCTCTATTGTTGCAATAAATATGTTAGGTGATCAATAAAGATTTTCTAGTGTAAAATATATCTGCAGATAGAGAATATTTAATGAAAGTGCAAGTTCAAGTTTAACATTGGACAACACATTTTTTTCTTTTTACTTTTAAAGAAAAGCTTGGCCCAGCGAGATAGCTCAGAGGTATAAAGCAACTTTTTAGGCAAATTAGGCAAGCACAAGGACCGTGGTTCGATCCCTAGCAGCACATGCCACACCAGCTCCAACCACAGGGTAGGCTGAGCAGGACACAGAGACCAGGCATGGTGGTGCATGTCTGTAGTCTCAGCTCTGAGGATGCTGAAAATAGGAGGATGAGTATGAATTCTAGCTGCCTAGTGAGACCCTGTAACAACCAAATACATTAAAAAAAAACAAAAGAAAAGCTTATTGATGGTCTTTGAGTGTTCAGAATTATGATTATCAGTTATTGTAGTTTTTAAATTTCTACTACATATGTATTATATATACAGATATGTACATATATATGCATACATATATGTTCACCTATATAAAAGCATTTTGTTACATTTCTTGTTTTAAAATGAAAATTGTCTCTACACACCAAAAATAAATCATTTCAAACTGTAGTTTAAATAAATTTTTATGTCAGTTTATGAACTTTTATGTCACCACATGCTGTGCCAGCCCTGCCCGAGATCTGGTGACAGAGTCCAGGCGTGGTGGTGCACACCTGTGATCCTAGCACTGGGGAGGCTGAAAACAGGAGGATCACTAAGGGTCCAAGCTACATAGTGAGGCCCTGTGCCAAATACATTAATAATAATAGTAATATAATAATAATAATACAAAAATGTGCATAAGCTTGCAGAACATACCAAAGCTAAAGCCAGGATATTCATTTGCACGTAGTCCCTGAGATTTTTGTAGCTGTCAGGACTGGAAGGTGGCCCCTTCACTCTGCCCCTTACCTTCCACCACCCCAGCAGGTTGCCTGCTGCCTGGAGTTCTACCACTGGAGAAAGAACCCTGCTTGCAGGGTTCACCACGCATGTTTCCCTAAGAAGGGTCTTGGAGCGTGAGGAGCAGGGAGAGGCCTGTGGGGCTTCAGGCTTCACAAGGGAAATACAAAATTACCGTAGAATGAGGGAGATTGAGCATAAAATTAAACACGGGCCCCAGGACATAGGGGTGTGCCTTGTACCATCGCCTGCCTGTGTGAGTGGGGCGGAGGCGTTCCGTAGCTCCTAAGTTATCAGGCCAGACACTGACTGCGGCAGGCACCCAGAAGTCACCACACTGAACACAGACTGGAAATGCTGTTAAATTATACCTGTAACAACTGGCGAATAGAAATGCTCATGGTCACTGACAAATAAAAAGTTGTATTTGTACATGAGTGTCTCTTAGGTAAAAAGAAATCTTCACTAGCTTTATCTGTGGGAGTAGATGTACACAAGAAAGAAAAAGTAGGAGGTTACTTCCAAAATTGGAGTTGATGGAGATGGAACAATTGGCAGACCTTTGCGATCTTTGTAATATATACACACGCGTTATTTACTTGGTGTTGTTTGCATGTTAAAATATGCTTATTTTGTTTGTGTAGCTTGAGAGAACAGTACATTAAAAACCTCAGAATAGCATCTGGCTGTCTCTCTGAGAAGACCTACCTACCGTGCAGCCGACCTCCCAGCCTCCATGCCCACTCCGAGTGCAGGTGGGCCTGCACAAGAGGACCCTGATGAAGCAAATCTAGCGTTGTTTGCTTCTTCCCACTTACCCGAGACAGGACCTCCCTAGGCTCAGCACTTTGCCCTTCCTAGTGAGCTGTCTTCGGGACGCCTCATGGTCCTGAGCCATCTGTGGTCTCGTCCAGGGCTGCTCTCAGTGTTCCTCTGGCTCCTATGCTCTGCCCCAGGCCCTCTGTTGCGGGCCAGGTACAAGACCGGATCAGTGAATCAGGGCCTTCTCATTCCTGTAATGTTAGAGGCAGCAGGTCCCCCGTTCCTCTCACTGCAGGGACCGCAAGGTTGCTGTCTGTCAGCAGGTACACCCGTCCCGTGGTGCAGGCACACCTGGGGCCCCGCGGTGCTCCCCTTGTCTCCTGTTTCCGCACTCAGTTCTCAGTGCGCAGCACATCTGCAGATGGTTTCTGCACAAGGGTTGGCGTCTGCAGGCCCTACACCCAGACAAGCAAATTTCATTGCATTTGACACCTCTGTGGTTGGGGAGTGTGGGTGAGACGTGCTCCCTGCTTGGATAATAACACCCTGCTCTCCGTCGGCCACAGAGAGCAGTACCTAAAGGGACAGAGATGCTACTGATAATGTCCTTCTCCTCCTGAGACCTTAAGAGGCAGCCCTGGTGCCCTGAAAAACTGCTGGATTTCCTGGGTGAATTTTACAGTGTAACAAACTGCTTTGCAGCCTCTCGGTGGTGCAGGGGTAGATGGAGATGAGCACCACCTGGAGCTCTGGCAGCAGCTAGGTCCAAGTTTTGATTAACTACAAGTTAAGTATTTGCTTTGTGGATTATCTGTGACCTATTTGAAATACTGCACTGATCCACTCTCCTTCCCCGGTGCCGCTGGGCCGTTCTCCCACAAGGTGATGAGTGTGTGGAGGAAATATAAACTAATTCTCACGTAAGCCTCAGGGAGAGAGCAATTGCACAGCAAAAGCCGTGGCAGAATATGCCCGGAAATCAAATGGAAATGATTTTGTATCATCTGTTCTTGAGGATAATGTGTGCCTCACTTGCCATATAGGCAGGACCTTCCCTCAATAATTGATTGTTTCCTATTAGTACTGTGTTATTTGTTTCAGTTACTACTTGATGTGCTCCGCTACATTTATGACGTTTCCTGTCTTTCTTTTTCTCTCCGTTCCCTCACCCATCTTCCTGCCTCCCTCCCATCCTCGCCCCATGTGCCTCACAGGTGTACCATAGATGACCGGGTCACCCGGGTAGCCTGGCTAAACCGCAGCACCATCCTCTATGCTGGAAATGACAAGTGGTCCATAGACCCTCGTGTGATCATCCTGGTCAACACACCAACACAGTACAGCATCATGATCCAAAATGTGGATGTGTATGATGAAGGTCCATACACCTGCTCCGTGCAGACAGACAATCACCCCAAAACGTCTCGGGTCCACCTCATAGTGCAAGGTAAGACACGGCTGGACTCAGCTCAGTGTCCCCTTAGTGATGAGGGGGACAGTGATTTGCGCTTTGTTTTCTACATGCTGGAAAATGCACAAGTCATTTTGTGCTGTTGAGGCTGTGGATTGAGAACTGACCTTCTAAAGATTTTCAGTGTTGTTGCTAGTGCTTATGTTTCTGTCAGTAAGTTGTCTGGTCTGGTTGAATGCTCTAAGAAACAGCTTTCCGAAACTGGCTTGAGATATATCAAATATAGATAAGTAACGACCTATTCAAAGTGCTTCTTAATGATCTTTTGTGGTCTCATTACTAGAAAAGGAGCTGATATTAGTGTCCAGCATGTGACTCGACTACACTTTTTCGTGGGTGCTGGTTGGTCGCTGCTGAGCGCCCCAGCCGGACACCCTGGCGTCACGGTTGTGGTGCCACAGCAGGGGCTGGAATTGCGAGCACTGCAAGTGACAATGACAGCCCCAGTCACTGCTGAAAATAAATTCACAAATTGAAGAGGACTTGGGAGAGAATGCCTTCACATCCTGTTTTATTCTCTCAAAAATCTGAAATGGTACAGATAGCCAGGACATAGTATCAATGTGATTTTATTGTCATTGTTGTTAAAAGATATTTTAAATATAAATTATACTTTTTAGCAAGAGTGAAGGAATGTTAGAATCCCAGATTACTGATATAAAATATTAAATATTAAGGATTACAAGCCCTTGGAGAGAGCAGCTCTGAGACTCTGAGAGGCATTTGGAGGCGAGGTCGACGTCCAGATGAACGTGTTTTGCATGGATCCGGCTGCCCCAGCCACATAAAGCATTTTCTGTCGCGCGTTGTTCCCTGTGGGCAGGAGGTTCCAAGCAGAGGAGCGCCGTCCACAGAGCCACAGGCTTCCTCCCTCAGAGGAGGGGTGCGGGGGCCCTTGCCCAGGGTGCCTTCACTAAGTAGCCACCAACACACAGTGAGTCTCCAGAAGAGGTACCTGTGTGGGATTTAGTCTCCCAGTTTTATCTGATTTCATCGACCATAAAATCCACAGATTTTTTTTTATTTTTGGATTATGAAATGCGCGTGATACCCTTGCTTAGCTAAGAGACTTAACACTGCCTAGAAAAGTACGATGCTACTCGTTTCCGCTAGTTTTGTGGAGAAAGGTTGATTAGGGGTTAGAATCTACTCATGCTCAATTCTGGGTGCTTGTTCTTCTCTTTGGCTGGAGCGGCTCTGCAATAATGTCCAGATCCCCTGGGCAGGCCATTTGGGATGCTTATGTTGGGCCAGAGGTCTGCCTAAAGCAAAGGCCGCTCCCAGGAGTCTCTGGGACCTCCATGTTGCTGCCACTCGGTCCTCCAGCCATCCGCCTCCTGCATGCTTTGAGAGGCTCTGGGGCCACCTTACGGCACACCTAGAGGTGCTGCTAGCCTCCATTCTCCACACACTCCCTGCCCATGGGTGGCAGACCGCACTCTTTGAGGTTAGGAGAGCGCCCCCTTCTGGATATGAAGCTGGTAGTCACATCTGATCCTTTTTCAAGGATGGTGGAGACTCCTGGTTGCTCAGCAGTTGGGTCCCCTGGGCATCTGTTGCAAATGACTGGGGCTGTAGAGAACAAGGGCTGTGAGTTCTCACCACCCCACCTCTCACCTGAGCCTAGTTCCAGATGAGCTGAAATTCTTAGCAATGGAGGTGATGCCTCAGTAGCACGTCTATGGCCTTGACAGCAAGGTTGTCTTCACATTTTGGAGACGTGGCAATGAACTAAAAAATAATGGTTGGGTCCTGCACAGAAGCAGCCTCAAACTGAGCAAGGCCATTACTCTGCAGGATCACAACCAACGTGCATGCACGTCAAAGTCGATACAGGCCGCAAAGGGCTTGCAGCACAGGGCGTCAAAGGCAAGGGCCTTCATAATGTAATCTGAGCCATTCCTCAGGCAGGAAGTGCAAACCTGGGGTGTCTCCATTCTAGTCTCAAGCCAAGAAGAGTCACAGGGTGGGGGCACGTGCAGACTGGCATGGCGAAGAGGAGCTCATGCTACGTCCCTAGGGCCACCCACCTTGGCTCTGGCCACCTGAGTTGGCCCATGAAATCCCAGTACAAGCCATCAGGTGCAGCAGGGTAGGGGGAGAAGGGAGGCCCTGGAGCTGAAGCCTGGGAGTGTGGCTCTTTCCAGACAGAGGAGCAGCTCAAGGAGCCGTGTCCCCTCGCCCCTGGTGACAATACAGTAATGCATTCTTCCTCTGGAAGCCCGCAGAAATGCTGGGGGTGCACACGAGACATCAGCTCGCGGGAGAGAGTGGCCCGAGGGCTCTCCTTCTTCCCAGTAGCTATCGGCTTTTGTCCAGTCTATAGATTAATTTTTCAGACTTAGTGTTAGTTCAGGTTAGATAAAGATAATGAAAGTTTCCTAATCCTCTTAAAGAAGATTTATCTGACTGAGTAGAAAGCCTTTGGAATACAATAAGGCATGTATAAAACTGAGGCCTAATCTTGCCTTTAATTTCAAACTGCTGATGGATATTGATTTTGCAATGAGAAAAACTGAAAAATTTCCATGCTGCAACTTGTCTGTTGAAAGAAGTGAGTGTTTGTTTATCTTCTGTCCATTTGGGAATGTTAACATCTCATTACTTCCGCCAACCGGGTGCCATTAACAGGAGGGACACCAGTCCTGTGGGGCTCCTGACTCTGCTGTTACCCGGTGTGAAGAATTGAGAGGCTCTGTCCCTAACCTCAGCTCCTGTTCTTTACTGTTGTTTATGGCGACCTCTGCCATTTCTCTGTGACACTAACTTCCAAGTCCATCTCTTTGCAAAATGGAGCTGCCTCGATTCACATACGATCCCTGACCCCCAAGGTACATCTCAGCTACTGGCGGTGTCATGTTGAGTCACCATGCGGGCAGGAGGGGTAGGTGCTCTACCCTGCTTTCATGGAAACCTCGGAGGAGGGGTGAATGGATGCAGTGGGCTGGGGTACCCAGGTGAGGAAGATGCAGACCGTAGCCCTGTCCAGGGTGAGCTGAAGAGGAGACAGCTGGAGGAACAAGGGCAAGCCATGTGTGCTGTGGCCACCCAAGGCACATGGCTGTAGGGGACTAGGAGTCTGCAGACGCAGGCAGTGGCCTAAGAGGCAGTGAATGTGGTGGTTTGTGTGTAAAATGTATCCCAGAAGTCTCCTCTGTTCAGAGGTGGGGTTTTGGTAAGTGAGCAGATCAAGAGGGTGCTAATCTTTTCTCTTCCTCCTCCTCCTCCTCCTCCTCCTCCTCCTCCTCCTCCTCCTCCTCCTCCTCCTTCTC
>NDGN010655617.1:0-12173 GCA_002564285.1 Tympanoctomys barrerae | reverse complement strand
AATGCCAGTAGTTCCCAGGTGTCTAGTGCATTCATAAATGTTTCTCTCTGATCTGCTCATTTCACACGTTTTTCAGGCTGGTGGTTTGATGCCTGCGGCCCCTCCAATCTGAACGGGATGTTCTACACTGCTGGGCAGAACCACGGGAAGCTGAACGGCATCAAGTGGCACTACTTCAAGGGGCCCAGCTACTCCTTGCGCTCCACCACCATGATGATTCGGCCTTTGGACTTCTGAAAGCACCGTGCCAGAAGTCGCATATATGCAGCGAGCCTGGAGGAGTTTCCAGCTGAGGGATTGCACGAGAGCTTCAAAACCAGCAATGCTGACTCCCTCCCAGTGGCAAGCAGGCGTTATGGACACTGAGAAGGTTCTTGGCTATGCACTGGGGCCCCTGGGCTATGACATCTCTTCTTGGTCACTGTGTGTCACACCATGTCCCTCACTAAGTGGCTTAAGAAGGGCAGAGGCTGCCTGGCTACACCTCACACTACTAGTGGATCACACTGCAAAAGTATGGCAGCAGGTGATGACCAGGCAGGTGGAGTGGAGACAGGCCTGCCCCCGCCCTTCAGGAACGATGTGTGATACCAGTGAAACAGTGCTGTCTCTCGGCACCCCGCTAACAGCTCGACTAATACTGTGGCACAGTTTTGATGGAAGTTCAGAACAGCATCATCTGCGTTGTGAGATATTGGTGATTTTAAAAGCCAGTTTCCTTTGGAGTGATTTCAGCTAATCCAGCGTCAAGTGTAAATTCTGTTTCATAAGCCATAATAAACTGTAGTGTGTGAGGCGGACAGCGTGTGGCGGAGACGCGAGGGCCTTTCCTAAGGCAGTGTTCAGAAAGAGATGGATGGGGCCGCGTACAGACAGAACACGAGGAAAAGGGAATTCCTGTCCAGTGCTACAAATTCCATTTACTTTGCAAACTGACTGATATGCAGATATATTTATAGCCTGAATAAAGTTTAAAGAATGTGAAATATATCAAGTTCTTAAAATACTAGTCACATGTTTAATACTTCCTTTGCTACTCTATAGGAAAGCAGTACTCGGTGTCTCTGAAGCTGAAGCAAACCCAAGGGAACGGAGAGGGCGATTTCTCAGTGTCCCTTGCAGTGACACGGATGCGTGACTCCATGACCTAATGTGTCTCACATCTACCGTCCTTCACCTTGTTAGTCCATGTGAATTTAAGTTTTTTCTAGTTAACTGGATTAGTTATGCTTACCAGGTCCACCTTGCTCCAGTTTCTGTAACAGATGCATCCGGAGGCCTGCAAAAGCCAGCACCCCACTGTGTGTAGCTTGCGGACCTCCGTGTTCCACTGGATGTGCCTCTGCTTAAGCCACAGTGCACCACGCTGTCCTCGGCTGTGCAGGGACACACACACGTTCAGTGCAGTCTCTCCTACATCGCTCGCCTAGACACAGTGCTCTTCGTGTTCTCCTCCTTCAGGCTGTTTCTCTAGAGTCTATTATTTACATTAACATCAGTGAAGAAGATTGGCACAATTCTCAACCATACATAAAAGCAATCATAGAAATCAAAATCAGGTAACACAGAAAATTCTAGCTACCAGCTGCTAGAGTTCGTCTAATGAAGATTTTCCCGCAGGGCGATCTGTTGTAAGTGAATCTGGGGATGCAGCTTTCGTGACGCTTCTAAGTCACTGCCCCATTTATGAAGCAGGTTCTGGGCATGCCAGCCTGACAGCGCGGCCCGTGGGCAGGAGTGAGAGTCTTAAGATCAAAATGCGAGTTGCTGCAAAATGAGAAAATGGAAGCGAATTATCAGGCCTCCTACCTTAGAAAAGGAAAAGGTCCCTCCGAGGTGACATCACCAAAGCTTGGGGCTTCGTGGCTTCGTCATTCTTCAGGAGCTTTCCGTCACTTGAGAAAAACAAGCTCTTTGCATTTTTAAGAAAAAAGTTTTAAAGTTTACCATCAAGTATTTTTGTATTTATATGTGTATACAATCCCTCGTTTGCCTCAGACATGATGCTTGCAGGCGTTACACAGTTTTCCTGTCTGTAGTAGTCTTGGATAGCAGTGTGGAGAGTCTCTCCCTCTCCGAAAGACGTCTACCCTTCTTTGCTTTCTGTTAAGTGAAAGAAATGAGCATTTTGTTTGTCACCGCTTTTCCTTCCTTCCTTCCTTCTGCTTCTCCCTTCTTTACTTTCTTCCTTCATTTTTTTCTGTTACTATTTTAAATTTTCTTTTAAATGAACATACAGAACCCTGTACTCAAAAAGCAGGAAGCATTTCATTAAAGGTACTAAAATATAAGTCCTTTTTTTTTACAACCTCTCATTTTCAAATGTTTGCTAATTAATGTTACACAAAGCAAAGAAAAATTGTGATTGTTACCATGAATAACATGGTTCATTTTTATATTGTGCAATAACAATTTTAAATGCAAACAATAAAATCTCTTTCTTTTCCTCTTTTCATTTCTTCCTTGCGAGTCTTGGTATAAGGAATATTACTTCCCAACCTATGGTACAAAAATAAAATGAAATAATGATAAGAGGAGAAAACATTATATTTTCAGTGTTGTTATCTGTGTTTGAAAAGATGAAATAGTTCCCAATTATTTATAATACAGCCCCATGAGCGGTGTGCTCCCGTCTGGGCTGCATGTGCCTCCCGCGCGTGTGTCCTCTGCATTGGAGTATTTCAGGATAAAGCACCTAGGTATTAGAATCTTATCTTTATATTTTTACTTCAATAAAATTAATGTGATTTTTATGTGAAATTTTTCATATCACAACATTACACGATTTAAATAAAATTCAAAGTAACGTTTGTGTAATTTCACCTCATTTAAAATTCACATTTTACAAAATTTAAATTTGAGATCTATGAAATTATTTGACCACTGGGAAAAAAAGACAGTGAAAGACAGAGGAGGAGAACAGCGTTCAGACTTCGGTGTTGAGAGTGACTGCCAGGACTCTGGTCCCCCGAGACCATGAACGCATCTCAACAGCCTCAGGTGACCTCAAGCGCTGAAGCCTGTGAGGCCCGGTTAAAATGATACTCCCCAGGGGAGCACGGACCCTCAGGGCGCTGAGCAGGAGGAGCGAGGAGCGCCGGCCCAGTCGCGATGGAGGGTGAGAGGCGCTCTGACGCGTTTTACGACTAAGGCGAAGGAGCCGTTGGAAGAGAAGAAGCTGCAGGAGGAGGAGAAGCAGAGGAGTGGCCTGCAGAAGGCGTCCGGAAGGAGGCGGAGAGCGGCAGGAGCCCCACGAGCACAGGCGGGAGCTGGCCTCCGCGCTGCCCCTTGTCGGTGTCCTGCTAGCTGGAAATCAGAAGTCATGGGTGTCAGCGCACTTGTCCGCCCTCTTCCCTACGTGCGTGACAAGAAAGAAATTCATATCTGCAGCCTTAACAGCTGTGCTGCCCCACGGAGGTGACTTCCAACGCTCACCGCGTAGCTCAGCGCACCGCCTCAGCACCTGTGCACGTGACTCGGGCGAAGCCTGCCTGCGGGAGGAAGGCCGCCTTCATCGCTCTGCACGCAGCTCCACGGGGACCTGCGATCTCTGGTAGACTCCGATCTGGACCGCTGCAACAAAGAGAATAACACAATAACGTGAGTTACAATGATTATCTTGGTTTCCAAGGGCATATAAAACACTATGTGTACTCTGCTAAGTGTGAAATTGTCCAAACAATCGTGTACACATTTGCACTGAAAACGTTTTATTGGTAAAACCTCCAGGCACTCCTCTGAGACTGCACCGCCTTACTCCTGTGGCTGGTGGAGAGGCTGGCCTTGCCGCGGGCGGCTGCTGCCCAATGGGGTGGTGCTGGCCCGAGGACCACGCTGCTGCTGTGGGTGCTTCCTTTCGTGAGCGATTTCTCTGTAGCATGCAGGGAGCGCTGTGGGATAGAGTTTCACACATACGGGAACTTTAATTCAGATCCGAGTTGGTCCTTGCAGCCCCTGCTCTTGCTTTCTGAAGTCTGTGTCGTGTCCAACGCCCCCTCGTAGTTGCACAGTGTGGGCAGCATCTGCAATGACAGGCGGCACCTGCTGTGTCTTCCCTATTCAGAAGGAAGCCTGTGGCTCCTCGCGCTGGCCAAGGCCTCAGCATGCGCTCCTGGTTGGACTGTGAAAGTAGTCTCCCTCCCATGCACATCCTGTGGGGCTTGGGTGACACCAGGGGCACGGTCAGCTGTCAGCAGGAGGTAGCGTTTTGAAAGGAATCTGTCCTTGAACATTCAATCTCGACAGAGGGCTTAAAATATTCAGCCAACCACCCAGTAAACACATGTGCTGTCCCCAGGTGTCCTTGCTCCTCAACAGAGGGCAGGCAGGGGGGTCCAGTGTGGCCCTTGGGCCTCAGGATTGTCAGAGTGATGGAGGCCACTGAGTCCAGCCGTCTCCAGCGATGGTGGCCCTAACACGGGGCCAGCTGCACTATGCAGGCTTGATTCAGCCTGGCATCCTGACCTTACGCCAATTCTAGAAGGCATCTGCTTCCTTTGTGAGGCTGAACCTGGCACTCAGGGTGGCTGCCTTCCCCGGAGGCCTCGGCCAGAGCTGCTGGGAGCGCAGTGTTTCCTCCATTGAGGCTGGCTGCGCTGCCCCACACTTTCAGGCCGAGAGAGCTTCTTCCTCCGAGGGTTGTAGCCAAGCGCCACCAGCTGCCAGCATTTCTCCTGCAACTTCCTCACCTCTTGCAGCCTCACAGAGTACCAGTGTTGCAGGGCGCTTCCCTGGGCTCAACCTCAGGTGAAAGCAAAGCTGTGTCTGGATCGGTCTTCTGTCCAACGCCAGTATCAAGCCGTCTGCTTTCTTAGCACCCGTGCATCCACTGGAGCGGCACTTCCCACTTCCTTCCAGAACTTTCCTTCTGCATTCACAGCAGGGCTCAGTGTCCAGCACGAGGGGCCTAGCTTATGGCCTATCTCAGCTGCCCCCACACTTCCTACAATAAGCTCAATCATTTCTGGACACTCCAGCATTACCTGGCAGCCTAAGTTCAATCCTAAACTGTCTCCAGGAGATGGAGGTACACGGAGAGGCGAGCCACTGAGGAGCAGTGGTCAGTGGTCCGACCAGAGCACACGGCCATCCCTGGGTCCAGCGTCATGTGCACGGATTCCTGGCACACGGCACAGTTACAAGGGGAACGCCAGAGACTGCTGACCATAGATCACCATCCTACCATGTATCTCCCTAACAAGCCAGCTTGGAATGCCGTGAAGCTTCCCAGAGACACATGGACTGGAAGTGGGGGCTCGTCTGGAAAGGTGGTGCCGTGGGCCGGCTCGGAGGAGGCCAGGTCTATCCCATCTGCCCCACCTTCCTCCCACACCAACATGTTCCTTTTACTTATCTGACTGTAGTTTCCCAACATGACTTGCATTCTTGTCAGTGGTTGGTACACTTGTTCTCTCACTGAAAGCCTCTCCCTGATGAGCTCTTTGGGGTAGGAACAACATTGAGCTAGTTTCTGTGGCCCTGGGACCTAACTTTGTGCCTCAGACTTTGCTCAAGTGATCCGCAGTGTCCTTTTCTGTTCAGACTATAAATTCCTCGAGCTCCTGTGTATGATGCTTTCATTGTGTATTTGGGTCCTGGCGCAGTATTTAGGGGACAAGTACATGTGAGCTGGTTGGTTAGTGACTAGTTAGTTGCCCGGTTAGTTGGTTAGTTAGTTGGCTGGTTAGTTGGTTAGTTGGTTGATAGGTAGGGTGCATAGAGAGGACATCTGAAATAAAGCCAGCATGAACTCAAAATGGTCCACCAAGTCATTTTTTTCTGAGAGTTTGTATTTCAAGAGCAATCCCTTTCTGCTTTTAAAGAAAAGATTCTAAGGACAGATTTCCCCCCAAACATCAAAGAATTCATGTAAAAGGAACATCAGACTATTTTTGTGTTAATGAAAATCATGTGGGTTACATTTCCTCAAAATTAAAGATTTTTTTTAATATGCAGAGAAACAACCATAAACAAGCACTGGCTTGTAGCGTAACAAAACCATTTGATATTTGAGATGCCTCTGTCCAAACCAGTGATCAACACAGGGAGTCTGATGCTCTAAGCTGTTCCCACCCCACGCCCCAGGGGGGAACGCCCCAAAGCCAGGACAACTTCGCTTGGGCAGTGGAGTGGGAAGAGGAAAACCAGGCACGTTCATTGTTACAAAACAAGCTTCTTCTTCTCTCTGCTGGACTGACACTGCGTGGGGTCTGTGGGCAAGGGCCAGAGTGAGCCCTTAGGAGCTCTGCCTGGTGTGTGGAAGGAGAGCGGGACACTCGCTAGCTGCCCTTGCGGTGGATGCATCCAGGTTCTGAGGAGTCCGGAAGCAGACGCGGGTGGTGCCCCCACTGTTGGCCCTTCCTTCTGCATAGGAAGGCTGGTCAGCGGGGAGGGCTGCGGAGAGCTCCTCCTCTCTGCGCCTTCTCCATTCCTCTGTTTCCTTGTCGTCCCCTCCTGCCTACTCCTGTCCTCTCCTCTTTGGCCAGGAGAGCACACAAAACAGGGCAAGCTAGCGGCACTGGATGCATGAGTGTCTCCGGGCACAGTCTCCTCACCTTTAGATAGCTCTCCCACCTCCTTCCAGGGCGATGCGGTGACTCCCAGGTCCCCAGGAGAGTGGCCCCCCCACTCACCTCTACCGTTCCTTGCTCTGTGGCACTCCCTGCTTCCCACGTGTTGCTGGGATTTCCTGGGAAGCCACCAGCCTTGGATTTTGTTCTCGTGCTCACTTGAGGAAACCCAAGCAAGCAAGCTGAGTGCCGTGCTGCATGTCATACATGCGTGGGTTGGAGCATGGCTCTGCCACATAGGGGCCCACAGCCGAGCCCAGCCAAGAGCAGGTGCCCCAGAGCATGCCCTGGAATTCCCTTGCGAACCACATCTCACTCCCGCACCTGGCTGTTCCCATTATAGAGGTATGTTCCTTTAGCCAGTCTGGGCTGGCTGGGTATCCTACTGGGGCTGGAGAAGGTTATCTGGGCTGCCCTGCGCTAGCCTTGCAGAGAGAAGCTGGCCCTCCCTGAGGAGTGTGAAGTGACTGAGCGGACTGGAGATTCTCCAAGGGCCGCGTGAGTCAGACCGGCCTCCTCCTGCCTGCCCTCCTGGGCAGTGGCTCCAAGCGCAGCTGTGGATACCTGGTGCTCGGGGCACTGGTGCTCGCGGAGCGCCCCCTGCAGCACCCCTCTGTGAGGAGCATGCATTGGCCCAGACCCACCGAGCAGCTCGGCCCTCTCCTGGCCCGGCTGCCCGCCGCACTGCTGCTCCGAACTCGTCCTTCTTAGACTCTGTGCACCCAGCCGTGCTGGTCTTTTGGACCGCGCAGTTCAGTTCTTTCTGCTCTGACAAGTGACAACTGAACATATGCATGCCCTGGTTTTCACTGTTACTACTCAAATAGTAAATATTTACTTTGCTTAAAATACCTCAGGATGTTTTATTGTTTTCCAACCTAAAGGCTGTATCTGGACCAAGAAATGTGTCCTCAAATATTTCTCTGAAGTCATTGCATAACTTTCTACAATCATGCCGAGCTTTGTGCTCGGTGTCTCCCGTGGCCAGAGCTGTGGGCCAGCAGGCTGTGGTCACACCCGGAGCCCAGGACCTCTGCTGAGCTGGCTGCTGGTGGAGGGGGCCGCAGGAGCCGCAGGAGCTGTGGGACTGAAGTCCCGCATCCTGGCTGGGTGTGGGCATGGGCCTCATTTAGCACAGCAGCCGTGACCTACGTGAGGATGGCCTGCCACACGCGTCCGTCACGCCTGAGTTCTCAGCTCCACGACAGCAGTGTGGCCCCGACGTTAAGTCCTGAGGCGCACACAGGAGGTAGAGGGGTGGGCGGAGTCTCGGGGCCACCAGGAAATTCTGCCTGCTCCGAATGCAAACGGAGGAAGCAGCAATGT
Source organism: Tympanoctomys barrerae (assembly GCA_002564285.1). Lineage (NCBI taxonomy): Eukaryota > Metazoa > Chordata > Mammalia > Rodentia > Octodontidae > Tympanoctomys > Tympanoctomys barrerae. The sequence goes on along the minus strand of NDGN010655617.1, from coordinate 4,278 downwards.
GTGTAACCAAAGAGTGCCACGGCCGGTAGCCACGGCTTCTGGGCCCACACCGCACATCGCCTAGAGCAGTGCCTTTAGTGGAGCTCTGCTGGCTACGCTGAAACTTGCTTCACTTCTCTGCAGTTATTCCCTTGGTCATTAAACCTCTGCATGCCCTTCCCACCCCGGCCCCACTTTCCTGTATCGTGGTTGGAATAAAACAGATCCTAGAAGTACCTATCATGGGCATAAGCATCATTTGCAAGTCTATATAAGTAAGGCATATCATAAGTGTAGTTTAAATCAACCTAACTTTTCCAACTCACCCCATCAAGCCAACAGGAAAATCACCTTCATCACTCTGGGGGAAACCCTAGCCTGGCCAGAGGTCACATGGAGAACTCAGTCACTGTCACCATGCATGTTGTGACCCGGAGGTGCCATTGCCCCATGTGAACTTCAGCTTACCCCACCCTTATGCTGCCCGTGCTCAGGGTGGCTGTCCACACTATGTGGCCTGTGTTGGGAACATGACATGGATGAGGTGGGCTGCCACTTCAGGAGAAGCCGTGGACTCCTGTCCTGGTCTCCGGGAGCTCCTCCTCCTCTGCAGTCTGGGGAAGCCTCCTCCTTCCTCTTCCTAGCATGTCTCCAGGTACAGGGCCCTCAGCGGCTCAGGGGCAGGGCTGCCCGAGAAAGCTGCTCTGGGAGGAGGGCCTCCACCATAGGCCTGTGGCGCAGTGTGAAGACAGACAGATGCTGCAGACTTAGATCCACTATGGCAAGAAGAGTGAGGAGCACACCAAGGTCCCCTCCCAGAGTCCTTCGCAGCTCCCCCAGCAGCCCCCTAATACTCAATGCTGTTTGGAGGCAGAGCCCAGGGGCCTTTCTCCAAGGGACCAGCAAAATCTCAGCTGCCTAGGTTCTTGGACATAGGAGCTAGTACAGCACATTGAAATTAACTTCTCTTTTCCATAAAAACATCCCTCAAAGTAGAGGGGCAAAAACCTTAGTTACCTCTTGAATGAGGGGAACACAAGAGGAAAATTATTCCTTGATCCCACAAAAATTACTTTGCTACATTTGGTTTTGGAAAGTTCATAATTAGCTGCTGTCTCCTTCTTTTATGACTGTTTTAGTTCTGTTTGGACAGGAGGACAGACTTCACCGGGATCCTGAGTCAGGTCTAGACAACCCTGCCTATGCCAGGAAGCCGGCAGTTGCCCTTCCTGTGCTCCGTCTGCTGGCTCATCCGTCTGGGGTGGGGTCCTTGACATTCATCTGTCCATCCCACCCAGAGTCCGCTGCCCTTGCGCTCATACGGCATTCTCTGATCTCTGCCGAGTTCTGCACTGGGGCAGGCCTGGCGTGGATCACAGCCGTGGGTCTTAGGCCGGACTGCACACCTGTATTGTGCTCAGGTGCACATCTGGGTTCCCCATGGGAGTCGAGCATTGCGTCCTGGTGAGCAGAAAGTGCCGGCGACACCAGCAGGCCATCTCCTTCTACAGCTTGAACTGTGCCTTCGTGCACGAACACATAGGAACCGACCACTGCCCCTCGCAGGGTGGCCTGCACTCCTCCTGGGGACCTCGTGACCCGCTTCTGGCCTGAGTCGTGAATCTCAGAGCCTGACCCATGAGAAGGTTGGCAGTGATGGGGACAACTGATGGCGACACCAGCGCCATCACAGCCAAGGTGACGGCCGGTGCTACAGTGGTGCCAGCAGCAGTTCACTTCACTTGGTCCCAGATGCCATTTCATCCTGACGCTACCACGCCGTGCGCATCACTGCCAGCGCTACACCCTTAGAAAGCACATCTACGCATGGAAAGCTGAGGGACAAGGGCGCCGCGGGCTGCCCAGTGTGACACCACGTGGTGGTGCTGGGCAGAAGCCACAGCTGTGACTCGAAGTCGCACCGTGTGGGTCTGCGGCCACGTGTGGCTCTCGAACCCTGGAAGGGTGGCCCATTCAACTGAAGATGGTGTCGTGTAAACGCACTTAGAAAACTCAGTGTTTTCAGAAGGATGTGCACTGCCTCATTCAGTTTATATTGGTTACGTGTAAATTTAAGAAATGTTGGTTTCTTTACTGAAAGCTATTTTACCTGTATCTTAACTTTCTTTTAATGTAGAGACTAGGACACTGACACCTCCACACACAGCATATGGCATATACCTACTGGACAGAAATGCTTGCTTAGAGGGCTCGATGCTAAATACAGCTCACTGTGGACGCGGGTTCCTTCGCCTCCCGATGGCAGGAGCAGCACTTTCATCCTGCCAAAGCATGCAAATGTGATCCACCAGTGTGGTCAGGGGCCACCGTGGCCTGTTGGTTCCTGGGCCAGTCTCTTGCAAAATTCTGACAGTCTACAAGTGTGCCGAAGGGACTCTGATGCTTCTGTGTGACACTTTCTAGCATTCCAAACCAGGACTGATAAAGCAGCTTAGTCTTCCAAAGGAAGAGCCTTCCGGATCAGTCCTCAGCCTCGCCGTCCTGCAAATCCACAACCAGCGTAGAGGAGCCCCCACCCACTCTTCTTTCCATGCAGAGACTTCCTGACTCGTTTCCTAGAACATATACTTGCTTCATGCAAATTCCTGGAAATGCCTTCCTTATACTAATGTCGCCTATACCTCTCGTCAAGTTCGGACCTGAGCCTGCAGTTAGCTGCACTGATGTTCACTGAAGTTTTGCAGAAATTCCCAATTTGAAAATACACCCAGAAACCAGGGAAAGACTCCACAGGACAGCACCACAGGGCCTGGGCGTCTGAGCAGAGAGCGGTGCCATTCCACAACACGGAGGGGCGTGCTCCCTGAGACCTGCAACTTCACCCTGCATCCTGCGCCACCTGAAATCGACAGTGATGACCCTTCCAGCCTTGCTCCCCACACTTACCTTCTGCTGGTCCCAGAGCAGCCCCGAGATGCAGGAGGGCAAGAGGCGCAGAAACACAGCCACCCCGGGCTGGCCCCGCTCGGCGCCTCCTCCGCCAGGTCTCCGTCTCCAGGCATCTGTGGCCTCCCTGACAATCCCATGCTCAGGAGTCTCGCAATCTCCACGGAGCATTTGAAGACTTCACTGAAACCCTTCTTTGGTTCTTGTTCCCCTGGCTCACAGCGGCCTCATCCTCAGACCTGCATCTGCCGTGCTCCGAATGCCTCCAGGAGCAACATGCACAGGGTGTAATATTTATCGGGTTGTGTCCCCTTTTTTTCTCAATAGAATGTGGGCTCCCAGAGAGAAGGAGCTAAGTTTATTAATTCTCATCTTCTAAACTTACTGAAGAAGTAGGCTTTTTGGACATGGCGCTGCCAAGCAACTGTTGAAAGCCTCACCATGTCCTCTCCCTCCCTTGCACCGTGCCTTTTCGTTCTACCAAATGCCCAGCTCGGGCTGTGGCCCCGGTCCTGTGCTGGCGCTGTGGCCCCATCTAGCCTGTGTGCGCACACTTCCTTGGTGTCCTAGGTGGAAGGCGGCACAAGAGCCTGAGCTCACACGCTCCCTGCATCGCCCTTGCTGGCCTCGCCTGCCCACCTCACCCTGAGGCTTCCTGGAGCTCCCCTGGCCTGTCCTCCCATCTCCTCTCCTTTCCTGGCTGGCCTTTCTGGGGAGCAAGCTCCACCAGGCAGAGGCCAGGTCTGCGCTGTCCCCACTGTGTCCTGAGTCCTGGGCACTTCCTGATCGGAAGGAGATGTTCACAGAGTGATCTGTGCTTGAATGAATGGAAGAATGAATTTTATTCCAACACGGTCATCATCTTTCTGCCCCACCTGGCACCTCAGAGTGGCTCCAATCTTACTTAGGTTTACTTGGAAAGAAAATGCTTCTCTAGGAGTACGTTTTTCAGGGATGTTCCAGAAGTGGGTGGCCTGGATGAGCCCACTTGGGATCCAACAGACAGAGGCAAGGGACACACCTCCCAGGCTACAGGTTCACTTCCTAGATCCCGTGACAGTGAGCAATGGTGCCGTCCTCAGACTCAGCTCCTCCACTGGACCTGAGGGCTGCCCACACTTACCCTCACTCATGCTTCAACCTGGCTTTTCCACAAAGCCCAGGTGCTCCTGCTTTGGCCCATGGAATTGTTCTGTGAGATGCTCTGCCCTACCCTAGCAAGCCTTTGTCATCTGTCATCCACAGTGCCTCCTTCACTGTGCTCAGAGCTGCAGCCTTGTCCTTTTCATCTTAGCCCCCCACTGCTCCAAAAGGAAAGCAGTAGCAGATGCCCCCTCCCCCCCCCCCCCCCCCCCCCCCCCCCCCCCCCCCCCCCCCCCCCCCCCCCCCCCC
>NDGN010654385.1:0-12043 GCA_002564285.1 Tympanoctomys barrerae | reverse complement strand
ACGCTGAGATCTGCTGGAGCTGAGTCAGCCAAGTTGACACAATGTATCAACTAACACACATGCCTACTGAATCTCCTTCAAAATAGATTGTTTGCTTAATAGTATTGAATTGTGAGGTTATATCCAGCTGGACTTTTTCTGTGGGTGTCGTGTACTGTCTGGTTGAAGTGTGTGTCCTACTAGAGTGGATTTGAATGCATACATTTCAGATGCAGCAGAGGTGTCATCAGTCTAAGAGTAATTTTAGGTTCCTTTTTTTAAGTTTGGGGATTTGTACTCTCACAAGCATAAGGTTTGTGATATAATTATAGGTTATGTTTGCAAAAATCTCAGAAATGATTTTCTTTCTCCCTAGATCCCATGTCAAACGGGCCATTTCCAAGTTTCCTTGTACATTTCCTGTGCTGGTAACAGACTTCCTATCATGTCCCAGTTTTCTCGTTGAATACCTTCTAAGACTTCTAAGTTTTTGAATGGGTTTCAGGTTCCACTCACCTCTTCAAATGGGCTCATAACGTGGTCTCTAGTCTCTCTACAAGTGTCAAACCAAGGATTTGTAGCTTCCCCTCTAGGAAACTCTCTCAGTGTAGCTTCAGCAATAGCTCCTTTCCTTGCAGCTCTGCTTTCATTTTCCTTTTTATTTATTGTCCTCAGAGATGTTCCCAGTTTTCTAAAGATCTTAGTTTTTAAAATTATTGTTGCATTTTATCATGTACTTATGGGGTTTTATAGTAAGAACAAATTTTATGCTATCTTATTTATAATTTTTATGGACTTGAAAGACCAGCAGATATTTTTAATGTAACATTTTAAACCAAATCTGTCTTGAGACAAAGCTTTTGTGATGTGCTGTTGAGATAGGTACTAGGAAAAATGTTGCTATTAGGGAGTATTTAAGGGACATATTGTGTAAGATTGTTCAAAATCTGACTCTTAGTTTCCATAGTCAAACACTAATTGTGAATTTCAGTTTGCTTTAATAAATGTCCTTGATTTAATTCTAAAAACTAATTTTCCTCAATAAAGAAGATGCCTGTTAACAATAGTTTTCTTCTTACAGAGTTGTCAATACCCTAATAAGCATAGGTTGGTCTTTTTAGAATTAATGTCCATGGATTGAATGTACATTAAATACTTAAAATATGATTTTTAATGAAACTTGATTCAGTCCTTGATCTTCATAAGCTTATTATTCCTCTGTTATTATTGCTCCCTTCTTCTAATAAAAGGATTAAAGTGTTGATTATGATACACATGGATATTAAAAGAAAATGATAATAATCACATAATTTGCTACTCTCTATTAGGTGATTACCCTGGCCAGACATTGTGATAAATATTCCACATATACTATTTAATTCAATCTTTAAAATAATCCTATAATGTCAGTATAATTTCACCTATCTTTTAGATAACAAAACTGTGGGTTTTAAAGTACCCAAATTATACTGCTGGTAAGCAGCAAATCTGAGGTTTGAATACAGATCCATCTGATGTCAAAAACACATGCTTTTGATTTGCTGAAAGCCATCTACATAGAAAAGATGTACAAACAAGCAACAATAGCTTGTAGTAAATGCAAAAGAGTGCAGGGGTATAGTCTCTGGCTTTTAGAGGTATCCCTGTGTCCTACAAGTATTCTGCTTGATAAGACTGTTTTTGCGTGAGGTCTTGCAAGACAGTGTGTAACAGCATGATTTTGGGTAGGGACTTTCCCTTCCGAATAGTATTTAGGATGAGGGTCAACCAGGCTAGGAATCACAACAAGGTGATTTAGGGCAGGCACTTTGTGTCATCAGTTAACCTGGAGACTGAGATCCATCGTGTGGGCAACCATGCTTGCATGAAGGTCAAAATTCTGAACTCAGTAGCTAAAAGGAGCTCCTAGGTTGAGGAGATTCCCCACCTACTGTTGCACATTGATGCCAGGGAAGTAACTTGCCCTGACTCCCTTGGGGAAAGGCCACCAGAACTTCTGTATTTAGCTTTCTGCTCTACTACATCCTACATCCCATTTTTACTTGATTTCTTTTAACTGAACCATTTCTTATAGCAAACTATAACCATATGTAGAAAAGCATTCAGTGTGTTCTATGAATGCTTCTGGAGAATAATTGAAATTATTGATCTTAGAGCCTCCCAGATTTTGTATTTAGTGTCAACCCTGAGGATGTACCACGTCTCTCTAATGGTAGAACTTGCCCAGGCTCAGGAAAGGGAGAATTATAGAAAGTGATCTTGCAGAGTTACAGGAAAATAAACAGTGGGGAAATGTCCTAAAGACAAGGAAGGAGGAAACAGATATAGTCAATTTAATAAAAAATACCATATTAAATGTTACCCACCAACAAACCAGACAAAGAAGCTACCAAATAAACTAAGTTATGCCATAAGATATAGCCTCGCTAGAAAAGTTAGAGTTATCTGGGAATCAATAAAGATTTAAGGCTGATTATTTAGAAAGGGATGCTAAAATAAGCATGGCTAATACATTTTCAAGGCTAGGAGTAATTGGAAAAATATTCACAGAAGATGTCAAGAAATTAAGGTGTTGGGAAAGTCACTAGCAGCCTGGAGGCAACCTTGGCATGAAACATGTTAAATATCAACATGTCTGAGTATCTTTGTTGAAATCTGTCCATAAAGTTTAACTTTAAACAATCAGAATGTCTTAAAAGTACATAACACTAAATTGGGAGATTAAGGTGTTAAAGTAGACTTTTCTTCATCTAAAGTACATATTAAAGAGTTCATATTTTACCTGTATCAAAGTCCTTAAAGAGGGGAACAGCCTGGTGCTATTTCTGCGAAGGAAAACAGCTCTAGGAGGGCTGGGAGAAGGCTGATACCAGAGACTGGTTGGCTTCAGCAATGGTAAGAGCTGCTGTTCTGTGGTCCTAATCTGGGGAAGAGAGGCAGCTTAGACATGGACAGTAGGAACTGACGAGACAACCTGTGGTTCTTAAATAAAAAACGTGTGACTGTTAGAGTTACAAAATCCTTAGAGGGAAAGTAAACTATAACAAAATTCAAACTTATTTTAAGTTCAATGTACTTGCTAGGTATCTCCATTGAGTCATTCCATACTCTGACAGGGCTAGTTGGTAACTATGCAAATGTCATCAGTACACACTGAGGACATCCACATGAATGAAATCATACAAGGACAGCATAAGGAGACAAAAAAATGATGAAGTTCAGATCTCTAACAAACTAACGTTCAAGTGACATCAAAATAAACAATAAAAGGATCAACAGAGAAGTAGGATGAAGTTGCTCTGCTGGTATTTAGAAAAAGGGGTGCACAAACACACTACTATAGTGACAGGACATAGTGTACACATCATAATTAGGTCATGAAAAATGGCACTAGTTAATGGTGATAAGAATATTAGCTGATTAATGAAGACAAAAATTGTACTACAATGAGATAAAAATGAAGTTATCAGGTTTTTTGTTGTTCAAATAAAAATATGGACTTAGGCATGCTGTCTTAGTTACTTTTTATTCATTGCTGGGATAAGATATCTAACAATCAGAACTTAGGGAAGAAAGGTTTATTTAGCTCACAGTTCATGGAAGTTCAGTCCATACTTCGCTGGTTCAAAGGCAGAGGGGAGCAGTTCATGGTGACAGAAAACAATGAGGAGCAGAAGAGGAGCAACAACTGTGGCATATATCAAGCCTCTCTCTCTCTCTCTCTTCCTTCCACATTGACTGTGAAGACAGGAGCTTCTCCCAGGAAGTGGTGCAGGAAGATCTATCAGATCTCCTCCTAAGTGTCCCAGATATGAAGAGCAAGATCCTCCAAGGAAGTGGCCTATGGAAACCTTCTTCAACCCTCTTATGTATCCTTTAAGTGCTGAGTCACTCTAGGGCATGGAATCGCTAAGCCAATACAGCCAAGTTTCTGACATCTCAAGTTGGCACAATGTATCAACAACCACAGATGTTGCATTTAGTGAGCAGCCAGTCAACCCTGGTGGATGCCTGGCTGTCAGCTAGGGTGCTGGTATTGAAGGGCCACATGTCTCTGGTTGTCCAGTAGACTAGCCTTGCCTTCTTGGAAGAGGCCCAAGTGAGGGAGTGAAGGGTGTGAGTGAGCTGGCCACTTAGGCATAAGGCTGGCACATCGTCTCTACTGTTGCATTTTAAGGATCAAAGCCAAAGGGCAGCCAGATGTAAGGGCAGAGGACATGGATTTTGCCTCTTGATGGGAGGAAAACACATCATAAGAATATAGGAATGCATTAAGTACTATGACCATTTTTGCAACCTAAGATAGAATGAAAAAGGTGAAAGCAGGCATTATGACTATCCATCGTCATGAAGAAATATGAATTAATAATGCAGAAACTAGCAGGGTTTTCATCTCTATGAAGAGAACAATAAAATTTGCCTCTGTTGTTCTTGCATACCATCTTATTTTGGTATTTGCTTGGCCCAGTAACTCTCACCCTCCTTTCTATTACAAGTTACCACAAACATGACCCATTCACCTGTTTGGGAATTGCTGAGCTTTAATATTGACTGGAAGACATAAATCAAAATAATGGTCTTATTTGATCTGGAATGGTTTGTCTTTGTCAAACTCAATTTCCAATTAGTCACCAAAGTAATCTTTCTAAACTGTATTTTCTACTGTGTTGATTCAAATCTTTAGAGTAGCAGACAACAAAACAGTATTATAGGTGCAAAAGAAATACCAAGGAAAGTGTCACCTAGGATTTTTTTACACATAATTTAATAATCCAGGTGCAGAAATGGTGTTTTATCAGCCTCCAGAAACATTTTCACTTGATCAGTATAGACATGTAAACTAGCTGACGTGGCCCCAAGCCATTTGTTACACATCTCAAATGTTTAAGAACACTGCTCTGTGAACTGCCCCAATGCCAGAATGGAGTTCAAGAGCAGCAAAGAGCCAGCACCCTCTCGCCCTTCTAGCTCAGATTCATGTGTAGAGTTTTGTTTGTGATGACACCATAGAGCAACATCCTCCCATAGTAGAATTTCATAAAAATTATTGAAAACAGATATAATAATACTTACTGAGAATTGAGAAAAATGTATCATCAAGAGGATGATACATTTGTGTAAGCCAACACCACAAAATAGACAACAATAGTAATAGCAAAACTAATAGCAATAGTTTTTTGTTTTGTTTTGTTTTGTTTTTTGTATTTTAGGGAAGTGCCTACAGGGTGCTCAGGGTCTCACTATTAGATCGGATTTATAGTGATCTGCCTGTTTACAGCCTCCCAGGAGCTGAGATTACAGGCATGCACCACCAAGCCCAGTCTCAATTGCTGTCTCAGCTTGTCCCGGGGGCGGGGTGGGCACAGCAGGCTCAGAGATCGAACCCCCTCACCCCCGTGCCTGCTTGCAGGCACTTTAATCTGCTGAGCTATTTGGCTGGCCCTACCAATAGCAATAGTAACTATAATAATAACAATAAAGGATTAAACAGCCACATGTGCTAGAGGTGAACATGATGTACTTTGCCCCAGTATTCTTTAAGCAGAAGGAAGAGTTTTGTCTCAGTATACTGTATGATGATTAATTTTTTATTTGTTTGTTTATTAACAACAAATGATTATCTTGCAGTGTCTTGTCAATAATAAATTCTGTATGCTAGGTGGGTATCTGGTGTCTGATGCAAAGGGGTCCTCCAAGTTGGTGGAGTTGCCTTTGATTTGGCCTTGGAAACCCTAAATGTACAGGCAACTGCAGAACACACCTCTAGGAATTGCAGCTGACTTCTCACATTTTAGCACTAAAAACAGTGGGAGAAGCCTTGGCACTTTTTTGGCACCTTCTGAGCTTTTGCTGAAGTCCTAAATTGAAGAAAAGTTCATCTCAGATGTTTTAGCAAATAGAAAACTGCTGGAAAGTGGTTCTCTTGTTCCCCAGCTCGGTTGAATTCATAACACTTAAACACCTGTGTCCATCAAATGGAACACACAGGATCACAGCTAGAGCTGTTCTTGACTTTGCAATTTCATTGACTGACAGTTTAATATCTATTTATTTTCACATCACACCAGTAAAGACAGGCTGGCATCATGAATGTCAAGACACTATGCTGACAACTGTATTTTTTTCATCATGGGGGGGGCATAGAGGAAGGTTCAACACTATGAAGAAAAGTGTTCTTTGCAAGGACCACAGCTCCAATAACGACCAAATTATAGTTCAGATATAATTGTCAGTAACTATTGATAGGTTACCTGTACATATTTATATATAAATGAGTACATTCAATTTGAGATTTACTAGTAAACTCACTGTTACTGTTATACTGCAGAATGAAATGTGTAATTATACTATTTAAATAGCTGGAACAGCTGCCGTCAGTGTGGACTGTGTAGCCAGTGTTTTCTATGCTGAAATTGAATGTTTAAGATTTGGTCCCTTATTTTCAGCAGCTCTTGCATGGTCTGTGAAATACAAACAAGAGGCCTAGCTCCATCCCAGTCCCATAACATCCTAACAACACTCTCAATAAGAAGCATTCACACAATGAAAGTGAGATGGATTTTTAAACCTTAAGCAAGATCATAGTGTTGTTCAAAATTAACCACAGAGGCAGAGAATAGCGCATTCATGTTAGGAACTGTGCACAGCGCATCGCGTTTCCATATGCTGGAGTGGATCAGGGGGAAGTCCTTTGTCTCTCCCATTTCTGCCTGCTATCTAAACAGAAAATAATTCAATTTTACTGTGCCTCTATGTACGGCAGGGGAAATATTATTATGATGCTGAGATCACTGAACTTTTCAGTCTGCTGTCTTGAGAGGTTTTTCATGGCTTGAGGTAAGGTCTGATAGTTCATAGAAGCTGCTTCAGCGTGCAGCCATTAAGGGCTGCCTATAATCAGGCAGCACGGAATGGACTGACATTATTGCCTTATAGTTTAGGATTGAAGGATACTATTACATCTTACAATTCTCCTCCCTGATGTCATTCTGCCAAGTACTCTACGAATGAAATATGCTCTCTAAACTGAAATTTTGTTCAGAGTGCATTCATTCACAGAAATTAGGGCTGAGATTGATTGTGGATTTCCACAAAATCACATTAATTTCAGTTCTTGGCAATTACAGTATAATTAGTGTTATTGATGTGGCAGCCTCACAAATAAATATTTTGTAGCTGTATAGGGTCTTTTTGTTTTGTTTTGTTTTGTTGTTGTTGTATTTGTTTGTTTAGGCTTCTCTGATGGTTGAAATTAGACCTGGATGTCTTGTTCTGTGAAGAGGGATTCTACAGGGAGCAGTGGAGAGAAAACACACGTCTGGACTCTTTCCTCCAAGCTCCTGAGTTCATCTAAGGGACATGTTTCTGGGAACTGGATCCTGATCCCCCATTCTGAGTTCTTATTTCTCATATCTTCTTCCTGTGGTTAGTTTCTCTCAGTTCCCCTCAGCCTTTTCAATAACCCCTGAAAAATGATGACCTGGGATTCAGTCTGCCTAGGGTCTTCCTCCAGTGTGGACTGTACATTCCTATACCTCATTTGTTCTCCAGCACTTCTTCATGTTTTGAAAATCTGTTTTGATTTGCAAGGTCTACTGGGCTTGGAATTGGAAGTCCTGGGCTTGTGTCCAGGCTGTCATAATTTATGTTTTTGAGTAAATATTCATTTCTAAAATGAGGATAGTACTAATTTATTCATTCACCAAACATTAAACAGTGACTATTTGCCAGGCGGGCACTGTTTTAGGAACTAGGGATACAGCAATGAAACAAATAAAGTTAACAACTGCCTCACCTTCATAGGCCTTATATTCTAATATTGTCTGTCCTTAGAGGATCAGGTAGAAAATATATGTGATTTGGGATTGCTCTACCTTTCTTGGCTACCTGTCCCCTGTCTATGAAAAAAGAAGGCTGGATTTCATGCTGTCAAGGATGTTTTCTGTTTTTGCCTTCTACAGCTACAAAGCAGGGGTTGGTATCATTAAGACTCCACCTCACAAGTAACCCAAAGTACCCCAAGATGCAAATCATTTTAAAATAATTATAAACAAAATGAAGCAACATACTTCAAAGATAGGAAAGACTATGTACTAAATTAAAGTCCTAGGTTCCACTTTTGGGTGGAAAAGAATCCACATATTTTGTGTGAGTGTTATGCTTTGGATCCTAAGTATACCCCAAAAGATTAAGTGTTAACTATTTGGCCCCTAAGTAGACAGTGTTGGTGGTGGTGATGGTGCCTGTATCAGTCAATCCTTAATAAGGAAACAGATTTAGTGCAAGATATAAAAATATACAAGATTGGCTCACAATGGCTGCCCACAGAGTCAGATATGGAGGAAGGCAAAAGGTCTGCGTGTGCGCTGGAGAGGTCAATGATCCTGTCAGAGGTCTCAAGCTCATTCCACTCTCCCATGAGAAGTCTACAATGGAACGTTGGAAGCCAACTTGTCATGTCCAAGGTGAAAATGAAGTCTAGAGTTTCTCTAAAGAAATACAAACATGCCTTCCTTCTTTGTTTCCCTGTTATGCTGTTCAAGTGACAAGCCTGCCCTGGGTTGATCTTCCACACCCACAACTATGCTGAACCAATTCAGTTGGGCATTTCTTACTCAGATGGACACAATTAACTATCACAGTGACCTTGAAGTGTTCACAGGGTCTCTTCTCCACCCCACCAAGCTACACAAAGTATGTATCTTTGGCACCCATACACTTCCTACAGTGATATTGTCCCATCACAAGATCCTAGACAATAAGCAAATGACCACCAGCTGAAGCTTCTCCAACTATGAGCCAAAATGTATTTTTCCTCTTCTTAAGTTGTTTATCTGAGCTAATTTATGATGACGCCAGAAGGCTAACACAGTGGGTGACTTAAAGTGTCAGAAAAAACTGTCTCTATCACTTCGGTCTACACTCACCACTCACCATGAACAATAACCACTTCTACCCCTTTCTCTGGCATGTCCTGTCTTGTAACAAACTTGTCACCTCAGGCCCCATGCTAGGCCTCTTAACAGCCCCGAGCCTAACACATTACTGCCACCCAGTCAATGTGTCTCTTATAGGCAGTGCCCACAGTAGATCTGGGTGACAGATGAGACCATCAAATGATCCTAATGCTTTTGTATTCTCATAAAAGAACAGAGCTTTAAGGGCTAATATAAATTTCCATTATATTGTCATCCTTAATAACAGTACTATTTTTCTGAAGAGAGATAAGCAAACAGAATAGCGAGTGAGGCATAGCCATGAAGCAGGTGCTCTGTCTGGGCACTCGGAAATACTGATGGGAAGTATTTGCTAAATTTCAGTAACTTAAAAGGGCTAGATCATTGGATGTGAGCTCATAGGCTTTCTCACATGAGTCTTCCTGTCACAATCAATATAAATATGAATGGTTTAAGAGAAAAGACTCAAATAACAGTAGTAAAAATTAATGAGAGAATGACTTAGCTTGTGATGCATGTGAAAAATCCTCATTGAATCTTTTTTTTTTTTTTGTATGGGAAAAGGAACAGGGTCCTACTATACAGTTTAGGTTGGACTGGAATACACAGCTCCTCTTGCCTCCTGAGCACTGGGATTATAGGTGTGTGCTGACATGCCCAGATGATTTTAAAATAAATAAGTATGAATGATCATTAATCAAAGAATTCTTAAATTGCTAGCTCTGATTTTAAATTGGGAGTACAGGATTTGCCACTAGGTATATAATTAATTATTTCAATCACACTCATCATTAGATTACAATTATTTGAGCATTTTATTTGATCATTTAATGTGATTTATAATACTATTATAGTACTATTAGTTTACAAGGCATTTAAATATTTTACTTATGCAATCTGCTGTACTACTTACAATGTACTCCAAAACTAAGTAGCCTAATAATTCAAATCTTAAATAAAACCAATTGAAATTTTAAAAGTTCTGAAATTTAATAAATGCAAAATGGCTCACTTGCTGGGAAATATCTTAAATATGATCAGAGACAATGAATTCACTAGTTATTCTGAAAACTTATAGAAGAGATTTCTTTGCTTTCTTTCTGATAATTGTTTGATGACTAATATTTATGTAAGAAATAATGACTAGTTTTTCTCCTAAGTATTTTTACATCTGACTTATACAGAAAATAGCTCTAGACCTCAGGATTCTGAAGTATGATTGAGATAAACAATACATATTCCATAACATTGGCTGGATGTTCATTTTATAATGAGTTTTAGGGTCAGATAAAAAGGAAATCCACTAACAACTAAACATCACCTAAATGTATTCATTTTTATAATAATTAAATTGTATATTTGGCTTGAACATTTCTAAAGTTGTCTTCTTTGAAAAATATAGATTCATCATACTGCCTAGGTACAACTGTGTTGTTAAGATCTAACATTTTAGGCACTACATTTGTCTTCATAGCTATCTTGAAGGAGAGCAAAAGGTAAGAAAACATGGGATATACTTTTCAATTTCCAGCACATGGGCTGAGCTTAGACTGAGGTGTGACATTTGCTATTGGGTGTGAAAATGGTCTGTTAACTGCAAAGCCATTTGAAAGCCTCGCTCCTACAAAAAGATTCAAGTAAAAGTATTTATCTCCAAATTACACTATAAATTGATAGAAAACCAAGCATTTTTAAAGAACTGTAAAAGAAAGCATTTAAAAATAAGGCAGGAAGCAACTGAAAACTTATACATCTTCACAAATCTTTGATCCTTTCACGTAACCCAACTTTTAATTGAATTCTTAGTGATTTTCAGAGGTTGTATGGGTAAGTGTTGCCTGTCCAGCTTATGAACTCTGGTGGGATAGATGTCCCTTCCTTAGGGAACCAAATGCAGACTATCATGTAGATGGTAATACAAAATCAAACATGTCTTTGTCCTTAATGTAAGCATTCATACTTGTCAAAGTTGGCTATCTACAACCTTATTATTGTAATAATATTTTCACCTCTAAGTAATGAAGAATGAATTTCTATTTCAGAAAGACAAAGCGCAATGAGTAAGTTGGATGGTTTTATTTTAAAGCTAACACTATTTTGCCAAATATTTGTTTCTAAGTATTTGTGGAATTGTAATAGAAGTATCTGAGACTGAGCATGATTTTTGTTGAAAATACCAAAGGATTGTGTTTTCATGTTGGGAGCTGCTTCTGATTAAGTTTATGTGCTGGGTGGCTTTGCCAGTCACGCAAAAAAAAAAAAAAATGCAACTAATCACAGATCACAACAGCAGAGAAAGCTCTAAGTCTTTGTTGCAGTTGAGAAAACTATCTTCACATTAAAGTAACCCGCCTCCATACCCTAGTGAGCTGCAGACACGTCGGCAGGTATGATCCTCATCATCTTCATTGACTGACTTATATATGTTCCATCACATCATAGTCTCCTTTAAGAAAGCTGCTTTAAAATAGTGTTTCATTTTCATGTTTATTAAATTCATAGAAGTATGAATTAATATTTGTATAGAGGCACAAAATAATTACCCTTGCTCCACTTTCCCTACACCCAGGTCTGTCATTTCTGAGATTTGTTCTCCCAGTTTTCATATCCCTCAATCATCCCTCTATGTACAATTCTCATTATTCCATCACATTTCCTTTTCCTCAATCCTGCAAAATACTTAAAACATTCTTCTTGGTTTCTCCACTGATTGTCTTGCAATTTTAAACGTTATATTAACCCCTCAGCTTTTTATCACATAGCAATGGCTCTAGAGTCTAAATTTTCATTTGCACGTGGGTGGGGTCTAATAAAAGTCATTAATCACCATTTGTAACATGACTGCATATGTAAATATTCTTCATTTCAGAGGTATAGTTTTCAATGATTCCATTTTCTTTTTCACATGTTTAATGACTCCAATCTCGTTAATTTTCCTCAAGTGGAATTGTGTTAGAATGGATTCTCCTTTCCCTTTGTTTCCCAAATACTTTATTCAGACTTTTATTTATTTTTTCAGTAAGTATTTAGAGAATATCTGTTATGGGTAGCAGAGGATCAACAGTTAAAAAAACAAGAATATTGGGCTAGGGGTCAAAGAGATAGCT
>NDGN010654237.1:0-10135 GCA_002564285.1 Tympanoctomys barrerae | reverse complement strand
GAGCGCTGGGAGGACGCTGGACGGACACGGGCGCGCTGGGAGGACACTGGATGGACACGGACACGCTGGGAGGACAGTGGACGGGGCATGCGCGCTGGGAGGACAGTGGACGGGGCGTGCGCGCTGGGAGGACAGTGGAGGGGGCGTGCGCGCTGGGAGGACGCTGGACGGACACTGACACACTGGGAGGACGCTGGAAGGACACAGGTGCACTGGGAGGACACTGGACAGACAAGGGCGTGCTGGGAGGACGCTGGACGGGGCGTGAGCGCTGGGCAGACACTGGACGGACAGGGACATGCTGGAAGGGCACTAGATGGGGCGTGCGCGCTGGGAGGACGCTAGACGGACAAGGGCGCGCTGGGAGGACACTGGATGGACAGGAACACGCTGGGAGGATGCTGGACGGGGTGTGCACGCGGGGAGGAGACTGGACGGACAGGGACACGCTGGGAGGACGCTGGACGGACACGGGCACACTGGGAGGACGCTGGACCGGGCGTGCACTGGAGCGGCACGGCAGACACTGGGGCTAACTTTCCAACTATCCTTGCATTTTGTGTGGACTCTTTACATTTTTACTTTGAATTTAATTTTCTTGCTGCGTTTAGGTAACAGTCATCATTCAGAATTTGGACCTGTGCACGACGCATCCTTGCTCCTTTTTTCCCCTTTCCTTGTGCTCCTCTCAGCCCCTCTTTCCTCCTGTTTATACAAGCTTGTTTCCATTTTCCACTTCTGTTCTCTTTTTCCCCTTTTCTTCCCCCTCCCCGTTCCCCTTTCCCCTTGAACATTTTCTTCCTATTTCCCAGTAGCTGTTATGCGTTTTCATCCTTATTTACACTTTCAGTTTCCATTTATTTATTTATTTATTTAGGACTGGAGATTGAACTCAGGACCTTGCGCTTGCCAAGGAAGCATTTACTCTACTGAGCCAACTATGCGGCCCCATAAAGGATCATTTTGTAATGAAAAAATATACATATATGCATATACAAGATAATTAGGATAGATATAAAGCTACTTTCTCTTTGTTCTCTTAATCAGCCTTGGGTTAAACTACACTTCATCTACAAATAAAATAGTTGCCCCTGATTTTTTCAGGGTTCCTGTTCCATAGAGTACTGTTTTCCATCCTTTGACTTTCAGTCCGTGAATTTCTTTTTGAATTAAATGTATTTCTTAAATGTGCACGCAGCATTTTTTGTGTCTGATTTCTTGATCCAGTGAGCTAATCCGTTTCTATGGTTGTTTAATTGAGACCACTTACTTTGATAGTTATATCTGATATATATTGAGTTATCCTTGTCATGTTATTTTCCGAAAGCTGATTTCCTTTGATTGTTTTTGGCAAGCTGGAAGCCTGCAGTTGAATCCTGTTTCTGTATCTTCTCATTTTCTATTTTTTAAGTTGATTTCCTGCATTGATACTTTTAAATTATTTATAGTAGGTATCTTGATTGCTACTACCAAGAACACTTAGGAAATGATTACTTCTCAGAGATGTCTTCCAGGTACAGCTGGCTTTTTGATTTTGAGTCTATTGTAAGTTTCTATTTCTTCAATTTATTAGAAATGAGAAATTGTTGCCTATTTGGTTTAATCTCTGATGCTTTGGCACTGGCCTATAGTATTGTTTATGAGCCTTGGCCTACATGGATGAACAACTGATTAGAGTCATTGTGTCATGTTGGCTAAAGTAGTACAGTCAGTAATAACCATAGTATGAAACCCTAGAAAAGGCCACACTATAGACTATTGATTTGCTGCATCTTATTGTCAACGTCTAGTAGTCCCCATAAAGTCTCATGCAGCCACTGGGGTGTTTTCGAGTTTGTGACTAATTCGTGATCCAATGTTGGAATTATTGGTGTGAGTGCTACACCCGCCAGGGGTGGACAATCTGCATATTATATAAGGAAGGGAAAGAGGCTTGCTAGGTGCTGCGTATCCCTTTGCTCTTTGCTGTTTTCTGCCTCTGTGAAGTGCTGCCCTCCGCCATGTCCTTTCTGCCTTGGAGTCAACTGAGTAAAGACTGAAACCTCCACCAACTGTGCACTAAATAAACCTTCCTTTCCTTAGTTTTGGGTGTTATATATTTTGTCCCAGCAACAAGAGGAAAGGAAATGAGATAGAATTTGGTACTGAGAAGTAGGGTCATTGCTCTGATTAAACCTCACCATGTGGTTCAAGGGCCCTTGGGAATGGCTTATGGGAATAGGAAAGGTTTGGAGATATTGCCAGAAACAGAAGGCTTGGAATGCATTTGGATGTTCTATATGGGGGATTATGGTCAGAGCTCAGACGACCAGAGTGCTGATAGAAATTCTGCCTATAAAAACCAGGCTGGGGAGGTTTCTGCTGCAAAAAGAGACTGCAGTGGCTTCTGTACTCCAGATGATTTGTGTTATGCCTTGAAAGAAATTTTGTTAGCATTTTTTTGTGTGTTTGTCCAGATACTTTGCTTGAGACTGAGATTAAGTGTAGTGGACTGATTAATCTTGCAAAAGAAATTTCAAGGTAGTCAAATGTTGAGGCAGTAGATGGCTATTGATGAGAGCTTTTTGTGAGATTTATATTGAGAATCAAGAACAAAGAACCAGCAGGATGATTAAAAGTGTGAGTTTGGCCAGAAGGGAAGTGCCAGTAAAGCTGTGGACTGCAAAGATACAGCTGAGAAAGTCTCCATTGTGAAGGAGCAGAACAGAAAATGTGGCCTGAGGGCATCCCAGGAAGCAGCAAGTCTCCCCCCCTTGCGGCCAGTGTAAGACTGCAAAGGTGAAAGACTGCGCTGAGGAAAAAGCTGCAGAACACCATGTTCCAGAATGGAGACACAGGCCACACCAAGTCCCAGAATTGTGGCAGCATGAAGAATTTGTTCCTTGGAATCAGGGTCCGAGTGCTCAGCGATCCAGGCACTCGACCCCTGCAGCCAAGAGAGGAAAGCCTGGCTACTGCCCCAGCTGGCAGCAGGCCTTGGCATCATCCACGTGGCACTGGCTTTAGATGCATGCAGACTGCAGGAGTGCTGAGGTTAAGAAGGCTTCCACCTCAATTTCAGAAGGCCTGGGAGGCCAAGCAGTGCGCCCCTGAGAGGGCAGTGTGTAAAGCTGTGAGTGAGAAGCCTACAGTGCGGTGGAAGCCATAGAAGTTTGGAAAAGCCAGGAAGGTGGATCATCTAGGGAAAGTCACAAGGAGAGAGCAAAGCCGGCCTAGGAGAGAAGCCATGGAGCTACAACAAGCAGCAGAGCCGTAAAGGTGAGACATCTGGAGCTCACGAGTTGCCGGAGATTGCTTCAGGTGTTCCACATGGAACAACAGGACATACTTTTTGCCCTTTTGCATTTTGGACTTGCTTTGGTCCATATGCTTTGTATCCTGCTGTTTGTAGCTTTTGGAACGGTAATGTTTTTCTGCTCCATTGAATGTTGGAAGTGTTCAATTTTTCCTTTGTACAGGAGCTCTCAGCTAAGAGTTTGCCTTAGATCTCAGAGGAGACTTGGGACTTGGACTCGTCAGCAATGCTGTTAGGGCCTTGGCGACTCTTAGAGATGGATTATGATGCCTTTTGCATACAGTGATATGCAGGAGTCTTTGGGGGCCAGGGCTGGAACGCTATGGTTTGTGTCTAGGTATTTCCCCAAAATCTCACGCAGTCACTGGGGCGGATTATAGAGCTTGTGATTAATTCATGATCCAGTGCAGGGATTATGGGTGTGAGGGCTGCACCCACCCTGGGCTAAGTAATCTACATACACTATAAGGGGGGCAAAGAGACTTGCTAGCTGCTGCAGCTGTGCTCCTCCTTTTGCTTTTTGCTGTTGGCATTGCCATGAGCGGCTGCCCTCTGCCAGGTGCTGCTCTGCCTGGGAGCCATGCGAGTATGAACTGAAACCTCACTAACTGTGAGCTCAATAAACCTCCTTCCTTAATTTTGAGGGTCATGTGTTTTGTCCCAGCAAAGCAACTAAGATACCAATTTTAATTTTGTGTGCACAATTTATACTTTTATAACTAAACAGAAAATAAAGCAAAAATTGTGTATAGTAAATATCCTCTTACTATGCCAATTTTACCCTCAAGGGAAGAATTTAAAAGTGATTAGAGGAAAAACTAAAGAAATAGAAGAAGTGGTAGGGATTAGAAGCAGGACTTGATAGCCAAGAGGACTGTACAAGCTTTGAGAACTGGCGAAGAAGACAGGTTGAAAAGAAAGAATAAAGAGACAGAAACAAGAACAGAAGAAAACAATAACGAGGAAACCCAGCAGCCAGGCCCTGGGGTGGACCCGGAAGGCCTGGATCCCAGCACACAGGCCCCAGCAGCCAGTGAGCTGAGGCAGGCTGCTAGGCCCAGCAGGGCGCAGGCCGAAGCCCAGACCTGCGGGGAGGCTCCTCACTACACAGAAGTGGCAGGAGGTAACTTGGGTGAATTAGGCTGCCTGGAAGACTCCAGGTACATGAAGGGGAGGTGCCCAGACAGAAATCAAGGGAGCTAATTTAAATATAAATTCCCAAATTGCAATCTGCTTTGTTATATGGCTATAATGTTTGCTCCAATGGTCTAAACTACAAACCCATTAGTTACAGAAGTTTGTCAATATTTATTAATATTTATAATTGTGCTACTGTAAATAGGATACCATATCTGCCTTAATCACAAGTTCTCCCTTGGGTAATAATGTCAGGAGATGCTTGGGTAAAATCCTCACCAGAGCACTATACCAAAGGATGGAGGACAGTGCCAAGCAGAAACCAATATCCAACTCTCAATCGATAGAGAAGGCAAAACCTTGGGAACCACACAGAAACAAGTCTCTGATCCAAGAGAGATACCTAAAGAACAGACCCTTGGGCCAGCAAGATAGCTCAGCAGACTAAAGTGCCGGCTTAGGCAAGCTTAGGCAAGTGCAGGGGCTGGGGTTCGACTACTGGCAACACTTGCTGAGCCAGCCCCACTGCCAGGCTGGGCTGAGCTGGCCAAAGAGCCCGGGGAATAGTGTCATACACCTGTAATCTCAGTGTTGGGTAGGCTGAAAAACAGGAGGATCATTATGAGTCTGAGCTGTGTAGTGAGATGCTGTAACAAACAAATACATTAAAAAAAAAGAAAAGAAAGGAAAAGAACAGGCCCTTAGCAGAGAGGTTGTGATCGCAGGGATACAACTACCGACTATCAAATTTTCACAAAAAGTATCACAGAAATCAAAATTAGGAGTTCTTTTGGAAACAGAAAATGACAAAAACAAGGAGTGAAGTGCAATCTCAGGTCCTGAGCCCACCAAGAGCAAACCCAGGAAATATCAGCATAGAAGAAGTTGTAAATCACACACCTGAAATCACTGAAATAATAGCAACTGAAGGAAAGAAATAACTGCAGAAAAGTATAGAGGATATCAGATAAGAAATAATCTCCCAAGTTAAAAAAAATGATAACTATAATGAAAGAATTACTGTTTCTAAAGAAGCCACTGATAAAAAAGAATAATAAAATAATAAAAACCTTGAATGAGCAACATTGGAAAGACATAGAATGCAAGCAGCAGATTCAAAGAGATATACAGGAAATTTACAACTCTATTACAAGGTAGCAAAGCCATTTGAATGAAAGTACAGATAGACTTTCAGCACTTGAAGACATCATTGCAGCTAACAAACAGGTAAGGAAAGATATCTTACAAAACAACAAGGATCCAGGAAATAATAATTCAATAGCTACAAGATGATGGAAAGATAAACAGTATAAGATTAATAGGCATCAATGAGAAAGATGTAGACAACACAAATGACATAAAAGAAATATGGGCAGAAATAATAGCAGAAAGCTCACCAAACATGGGGAAACAATCTGACATTCAGGTAACCAACACGTATAAAACTTCAAATAATATAAACCAAAATAAATCTATACCCAGACATATAGTAATCAAGATCCCAGAAATACAGTACAAGAGCAATATACTAAAAGCTACTAGACAAAAGAAATAGATCACATTGTAAGGAAAACACATTAAAATAACAGCCAATTTCTCAAAACAAGCCATCAAGTCAACAAGAGAATGAACTGAAATATTGCAAGTCCCACAGGAAAACAAATAACAACCCTGACTGATAAACCCTAGAAAACTGTCTTTAAAAATTGAAGAAGTAAAATATTTCCATGAAAAAGAACAACTAAAGAAAAGCATGATGACCAAACCAACCCTACACAGATTACTAAAAGATATTCCAGAAAGGTATCAAAAGGACAACAACTCCATGAATGACAACAGAAAGAACCTATGGAACAGGGAAAACAATTAGAAATAGAAAAAGTAGGGAACAAACAGTAGGAAAATAACATGACAAACATAACCCAATATATTTCAATTATAACACCAATATAAATGGATTCAATTCACCAATTAAAAGAAATAGACTGGCAGAGTTGATCAAGAAACAAAATCTAACAATATGCAACATACAGGAAACACATGTAACCCAAAAAGAAATTCATAGACTGAAAGTCAAAGGTTGGTAAACAATACCACATGTTCCAGGAGCTCAGAAAAAGGAGGAGTAGCTGTTCTTTCCATAGACAATCTGAATATCAAATCAGGAATGATCAAATGAGATGAAGAAGGTCACGAATACTTGTTAGGGGAAAACTTCAAGAAGAAGAGATAACAGTCATAAATATGTATGCTCCAAATATGGGAGTACCCAACTATGTAAGACAAATTTTAAGGGACATGAAAAAAATCTAATAACCGGTAACAATCTTAATAGGGGACCTTAACACTCCTTTATTTCAAAAGATAGGCAAAGTACACAAAATTTAGCAAAGAGGTATCAGAACTGAACAAAACCTTTGAATAAGTGGACATGATGGACATTTAAAGAGTGTACTACCCAATAACATCTGAATACATGTCCTTTTCAGCTTCACATGGGATGTTATCTAATGTAGACCATATACTAGTCCAGAGATCATACTTAAGTAAATGCAGGAAAACAGAAGTTTTCCCACGCACTATCTGACCACAGTGCAATGAGACTGGAAGTTAATGACAAAAGAAATCACAAAACCCCCAGAAGCAGATGGAAATTAAATAACACCCTCATTAGAAACCAATGGGTTGCAGATGAAATTATTAAGCAATATGTACAAGTCAATGAAAATTCAAATACAACTTATCAGAATTTCTAGGATGCAAAGAAAGGGGTTCTCAGAGAAATTTATAGTGGTGAGCTCACACACCAGGAGAACAGAAGAACACGCAAATGCTACGGGTCAGCTTACATACTAGGAGAACATGCAAATGCTAGTGGTGAGCTCACACACCAGGAGAACAGAAGAACACGCAAATGCTACGGGTGAGCTTACATACTAGGAGAACATGCAAATGCTAGTGGCGAGCTCACACACCAGGAGAACAGAAGAACACGCAAATGCTACGGGTGAGCTTGCATACTAGGAGAACATGCAAATGCTAGCGGTGAGCTCACACACCAGGAGAACACACAAATGCCCCGGTGCTGCACCTCCAGCTTCTAAAACAAGCACAGCAAAAAAGCCCAAAGACGGGAGGAAAGTACAAAGATTAGAGCATAAAGTAATGCAACTGAGAGAGAGAAAACAATGCAAAGAATTGATCCATGAAAGAGTTGGTTCTTTAGAAGATTAAATAAAATTGATAAACTCCTAGCAAACTTCATCAAAAAGAGGAAATAAAAAGCTCAAATTTAAACAATAAGGAATGAAAAGTGCAAAATTACTACAAATCCTCTGGAAATACAGAAAATCATCAATGGCTACTTTGACAATCTTTACACTCACAAAATCGAAAGCACAGAAGAAATGGAAAGAGTCCTAGATAGGTACAAATTACCAAAACTGTATCAAGAAGATATAAACACTCTGAATAACAAAATATGAGCCAATAAAATTGAAAATGAAATAAAAAAAATTACCAACAAATAAAAGTCTTGGTCTTGAGGAATTCATAGCTGAATTCTACAAGACATTTAGAGACCATTACCTCAATCTGATAAATGACATCTCTGAGAAACCAATAGCCCACATAACTCTAAGTGGACAAAAACTGATAGCCTTTACTCTAAAATCAGGTACAAGACAAGGATGTCCACTATCACCACTCCTATTCAATATAATTCTTCAATCATTATCCAAAACCATTAGATAAGAGTGAGAAATAAAATAAATAAGAATAAGAAAGGAAGAAATTAAACTATTATTATTCACAAATAATGTGATAATCTACATAGGAGATCCAAAACACTCCATCAGGAAGCTCTTACAATTAATAAAAATAATTAGTCGCATAGCAGGATAAAAAGTCAACACCCAAAAATCAATAGCATTGCTCTATGCAGATAAACTCACTGAGAGAGAAATTAGAGAAACAATACCCTTGACATTAGCATCCAAAAAATGGAATACTTAGAAATTAATCCAACAAAGGAAGTAAAAGATCTATACAATGAAAATTACAATACTCTGATAAAAGACATTGAAGAGGATTTCAGATAATGGAGATATTCCCTGCTCCTAGATAGGAAGAACCAATATTGTAAAATGGCTGTACTCCCAAAATCTTTATACAGATTTAATACAATCCATATCAAAATACCATTAGTGTAACTCACATATCTAGACATAGCATTCCTAACATTTATTTGGAACCTGAAAAGACCAAGAATAGCAAAAGCAATCCTGGGTAACTAAGGCAAGACAGGATGCATTACAATCCTTGACTTGAAATCATATTACAAAGGTACTATGATAAAATCAGCATGGTACTGGCAAAAATAAGTAAGTAAGTAAATAAATAAATAAAACCAGACCCAAAGGAACAATTCAATAGATTAGAAGATGCAAATACAATTACAAACACACTTAGCCATCTTATCTTTGACAAAAAGGCCAAGCATGTTGATTGGCAGAAAGATAGCCTATTTAACAAATGATAGACCCAGGTCTATCACCATGCACTAAAGTCAAAATGGATTAAAGATCAAAACATTAAAACAGATACACTAAATCTACTGGAAGAGAAAGTAGGTGGAAATCTTGAAGATACGGGGGAGACAGAGAATTCATGAACAAAAATTCAGATGCACAGAAAATACTTCAAAGAATCAACTGCAATCTCACCTTATTGAGAAGTTTCTGCACATTAAAAGAAATCACCAACAGGATGAAAAGATAATCTAACTGGAAAAAAACCATCTTAACAACAATCATTCAAAGGGCTTCTATCTAGAATATACAAAAAACTAAAAAAGTTAGGCCCCAAAATTCAAAGACCCAATGCAAAAATGGGCATCTGAAATGAATACACATTTCTCAGAGGAAGAGATATAAATGGCAAATAAGTACATGAAAAAAAGTTCTAAATCAGTGGTCATTTGGAAAATGCAAATAAAACAACATTGCATTACATCTCACCCTAGAAAGAATGGCTGTCATAAAGAAATCAACTAATAACAAGTGCTGGAGAGGTTGTGGGGAAAATGGATCCCCTTTCCACTGATGGTGGGAATATAGACTGGTACAACTACTATGGAAATCAATGTGGAGACTCCCTAAGAAACTAGGGCTGGAAATCCTCTTCAACCCGGTTATTCCCCTTCTGGGTAACTGAAAACATCATAACACAGTGATATAAGTGCACCCATGTTTATAGCAGCACAATTTGTCATAGCCAAATCTGGGAAACAACCAAAATGCCCCTCACCTGAGGAATGGATTAAAAAAAAGATGTGGTATTTTCATACAATGGAGTATTACTCAACCATAAATGAAGACCAACTTGAGGCTTTTATAGATAAATGGATGTAACTAAAGGCCAAACTCACAAGTGAAACAATTCAGACTCACATGTATAATTGTCATATTGTCTCCCTAATATAAGAACTTGAAAGAATAAATAAAATCTGAAAGGTATAATAGATATACTAAAATTGGAAGAAGGTGAATATAAGGAATAAACAGTGAACATGAGGAAAAGGAGAAAAGATAGAAAAAAGAGATGAGGAAAATTCATGCAAGTATATTGTCTTAGTTACTCTTTATTCGTTGCTGGGACAAATACCCTACACTCAAAATGAAGGAAGGAAAGGTTTATTTAGCT
>NDGN010653824.1:0-10718 GCA_002564285.1 Tympanoctomys barrerae | reverse complement strand
CCCCCTTCCCAGAGGCCCAGCCTCCGCCCCGATCCGGTGCACCTGGAGCCCCCCTGCGCAGACCCCCTTCCTAGAGGCCCAGCCTCCGCCCCGCCCCCGCGCACCTGGAGAAAGCCGTGGGGCCCGCGCCCTTGAGCTGCAGCTCCCAGCGCTCGCCCGCCTCTGTGCACACCTCGCCTAGGTACATGGCAGCGCCATCGCCCAGCTGCCCGGCGAACTGCCCGAACTGGTGGCCGCAGTAGCAGTGCGCGGCGGGATCGGTGCCCGGCAGCAGCGCGTTGCCGCTGAAGAACAGCGCGGCCTCGGCCTCGGCGCCCGCGTCGGGCTCAGGCAGCCCCAGCAGGGCCAGCGCGGGCCCCGACAGCGCCACGACGCGCGGCTGCCGCAGCGGGGTGGGGCGCGCGCGGCTGAAGCAGGCCCCGGGCACGGTCCGCGGCGCGCACAAGTCGCTCTGTGGGCCGGGCGGCGGCGTCTCCACAGGCAGCGCGCGCAGAGCGCGGTTGTCGAAGCGCAGCCCCGCCAGCCAGCGCGGGCCGGACTCCATGGCGGCGGAGCGGGCAGCCGGGGGCGGCCTGGCGCGGCCGGCCGGGGACGAGGCGCGGAGCGCGGCCCTGAGCAAGGCCATCGGCCACACCGGAAGCGTGGCTGCCCCGGGCGGAAGCCCCGTAGCGCCGGGCGCCGCCCACTCGCCTGCGCGGGCTGCGCCCCCAGAAGCTTGGTGCCGGGCTGTCTGCGGTGACCCACGGCCCCGCGCCTAGCGGTGCGCGGAAAGACGTCCCGGAGCCCCGCCGCGCTCCAAGTCCACCCAGCAGTTCTGGTCGCGGCGCCGGCAGAGGGACGGAGGCCAAGGACCGCTGGGTCAGGGCGCGCGCTGCAGAAGGGCTGCCGTGAGGCCGCGCTCGGGGTGCGCCTGCCCCCCCTCCCCACGGGGCCGGCGAGACAGCTCAGCGGCATGGGCCTGCCTGCCTGGCAAGAGCAAGCTCCTGAGTCTGACCCCCGGTACCAAAAGTAAAAATAAGCAGAAGTTGTCCAGGATCACTCCGGGCCAGCAGGAGCCTGAGGACAAGGGCGGGCCTGTGAGAAGCAGGCCTCACACTGAGGGCTGGGCCCTGTCCCTAGCACCTAGCACCTCTGCAGGGACCTTGTGTCACTCTCTTCTGGAAAGTGACCTCTGTTTTCTTGTTCTCCCGTCTTCTGCGCCTGTTACTTGTCCAAAAGGGCAGCGATCCGGATAATGGGGTGCTGGCTCCCCAGGACAGCATGTGGGAACCCGAAGGACGCCCACAGGCCCAGTTACTGCTGGGGCCAGTGCCAGTGCCCAGGCCAGACGTTTGTGCAGGTGCTCAGCATGAAGGGTTTGGATGCTCCCTCGCCAATCTGGCCACAGAGTACAATCTGAGACCCTGAGCTGGACCCAGGACACTGGATGTTCTCTCCGGGTGGTGGTGCCTCTGTCCCAGCCCTCCCGCCATCCTAGGAGCCACATCCAGAACTTTCTCCTGGAGTCCCAGCTTGGGTATAACCCCCTGTGTAATCCCGCCCTGCCTGTGGGGTGGTGTGACCCATGGACCCCCTGCTATTGGGTGTGGGGCATATAGGTGCTCAGGACCCCTGGAGCCCCCTCAGCACACACATCAAACCCACCCTGTGGAACCCGCCACCCCCATGGGCAGGCTGGGTTCCCCCCTGGACTGCCACGGCCCACAGGCTAGTTCTCCCACTTCCCAGGCCAGGGTCCAGTGTGGCTGAGCCCTGTCCACCCTGGGGAAGCAGGTGGCACTGGGCTGTTGAGGGTCTGTGAATGCCAGGCTGGCCAGGATCCCTGCTTTGAAGCCTGAGGGGGACCTGGTCCGCAAGAAGGGCAGTGGCCTCCCCAGCCCCAGTGGCTTGGCTTCTCTGGTCATCAGAGTGGCTCAGCCACCTCAGTGACTGCAGGTGGTCTGGGTCCAAGTAGCTGGGTGGGCAGGAGCTGGTTCCCCCTTCCGGTGCTGATGATGTCGGCTGATGACGGTTTGAAGGTTCAGTGTGAGCGGTTCTGCTGCCTGGGCAGCCATGATAGCTGGATCTGGAAGCAAGTGCTCAGGAGGCTGCAGCGCGGCCCAGTGCAGGCAAGGAGGCTCTGCCATGGCCTTCTGGAGTTAGCTTGGCAGTGTCCATGCTGCAGGAGCACTCACCGGAATCTCAGGCCAGTGTGCTGAAGGCACTGTCATGGGTGTCAGTGTATCGGCTTCTCTCCCTGTGGCCCATGGCGTTCACACCAAAGCTGTCAGGCCTGCCTTACCAGCAGGACCCCAGGGGCAGGCTTGGGGAACAGCCACCCTTCCTGGAGTGGAGGCTAGGCGAGGTATCGGGGTTGCTAGAGCCTTGAGGGTCCCACCGTCCCTACGCCGCTTCCCTTCTGCCAGTCCCCCCACCCTGCAGCAGTCACCCAGCTCTCCTTGGCTCTCCTTTGGTCTCCAAGCATGGTGCCCACATCCCACAAGTCCACACCCAGATCAGTCGGAGACGTCCTTAGCCCCGGAAGTGTTTTCCTGCAGACGTGGGCACCCCTCCGTCCGTCAGCGCTGGCTGGCCCCAGTTTTTGCTCCATCTAGTTTCCTGTGGGATCCAGCCACTGCTCCGGGCACGGGCTTGGAGAAGACTTGGTCTGCGCCCCCCCCAGGTCTCCAAAGCTGGATACTCCTGCCTGTCTTGACTTGAGCCACAGTCTATCACAGAGAGCCTGGCCGGGTGGACAGTCAGTGGCCTCGGCCACTGGGGCAGGCACCGTCTCCAGCACCCACACTCGCTGCAGTGATGCACATCTTACGGCAGTTCTGCCTGCCAGAGTGCTACAGATGAACTCAGGTCTTGAAGACCAAGGCGGGGAGGCACGTTTCCCAGGCCTGGCTGCTGTCCACTGCGACGTGCATACCGTGCTCTGCTTGGACGTACCCTGGGTGTCCCCCCAGGCCTGAGTCCTCCCTGCTTAGTACGTAGATTGCCCTGTGTGTAGGGCCGAGTGCTCACTGCTGAGTTGCATCCCTTTTCAAGACAGGGTCTTGCCTTGAACTTAAGATCCTCCTGCTCAGCCGCCAAGACTGCCGGGAGGGGTGTGAATCATTCGCCTGGTGCTCCTTGTGTGACCACCACTGTACCACGGCTGCAGTGACTTCTTTTTTTTTTCCTTTTTTTTTGGTGATACCAGGATCAAACTCGGGACTTTGTTCCACTGAGTATCACCCCAGCCCTGCGTGACTTCATTCATTCCAGTAGAAGAGGGCATGGTTTTGGCCAAGCCCCCTGGATGTGGCCATGGCTGGGCAAATCCCTGAGCCTCTTGCTGACCCTGAGCACAGGCACCTGGCTCCTGCCAGATGCACAGGGGTGCTCACCTGGAGGGTGCTGACGACAGTGGGCCTTGGGGTCCCCCACCCGGCTCTGAGAACAGTCCTCCTCTGCCCAAGCCAGGAGACGGCTCAGCGGTTCCTTAGCCTTGTCACCGCGGCTGGGCAGCACCATGCCCACTTCAGCCTGTGGGGGCCTCTTCTCCTGAAGTAGCCCCGGCCCACGAAGGGATTCTCCCTCGCGCTGCTGGAACCCTCCTGGCTCCAGCCCCTCTGCCTGGCAGTGGTCTGGGATGCCCTGCCTCTGGCCCTTCTGAGTGGGCTCAGGGTGTCCTGCCTCACAGATGCTCCCACGTGGACCCAGCACTGCTGGACAGGGATCAGGCCAGCATCGAGACATCTTGTTGGGGTGACAGGCCCGAGGATGCCAGGCTGGGCAGGGGGCCAGGCCTGTACCCATCTGTTCCCTCTCACTGCCCATCCAGACCTGGGGCGCCAGCACCCGGCCTGCACGGTGGAGAGATGTGGTCAGGGCAGGCTTGACAGCCCTGAAGCCCCCAGCCACCTACGGGCCACTTAGCTGCTGCCCTGAGCTGGTCCAGGCTGTGAGACCCAGCACCCTTCCTGGAGGGACAAACACGGGCATGAGTGCCTTTCGCTCCCCCCGCTTCCGCAGGTGCAGGCAGGGCTCTGCACCCTCCCTGCTCTGGGCTCAGGCCACCTGGCTGGGGGTGGGCAGGCACCAACCCAGCGCGGGACCTCTGCGCTCAGCCGAGGCGGGTGGCTCACAGGACCCAAATTCACCTGAGTTGCATTTTGACACAATACACACACAGGAGGTTCCAAAATTAGAATTTATTTTCATTTCTAAGGAACAAGCCCATGAGCACAAGTTCTGCAGGGCTTCCCTGATTGGGCTGACAGTCAGCACAGGGACAACTAGACGTGGGGGCCTCAACACGTGGCTGGGGCAGAGTGCTGGGCACAGGCTGCCAGGGCCCTGAGGCAGGCAGGATCCTGCTGGGCCGCGCCCACACCCGCTCAGGACAGAGACGAACACAAGACTCCTGTCTCTCTGGACTTAAGGCTTGTATTTCCTGACATTTGCTCCAGTTTGCTTTTTTCTTTAAAGTTACCTGAGTAAAAAAATTTTCAGACATTTAAAAAAGCCCCAAACACAGAATCTCTGTGGGCGGAGACGCAGCTGGTACGCGACAGCTGGTGCAGGGCAGCCACAGCTCCCCGGCCCCCAGTGGAGAGCTGCTTGGCCCCAGCAGGTGCCAGGCGAGGCCCTTGGAACCAGACGCCTAGCGCACAAGGCACAGTGAGGTAGGGTGTGACCAGGGCCAGCCTGCCTGGGCAGGGCCTGCGTGCGGCGGAGCCCCTCCCTAGCCTGCCACTTGGTGGCTAGGCCTGAATGGGTCCGAGGCCCTTGAGTAGGACGTGGGCCCAGACAGTTAAATAATCCTTTAGCGGGTGGGCTGGGGTGGGCAGGCGAGGCTTGACCTGGGCCCCCATGGGGGGTGCTTGGGTGCTCCCAGAAGGCTCCTGGGCGGCGCGGGGAGCTGCGGCAGGGGACAGCCCTGGGCAAGGCCTCCTAAGGACCGGGCCGGGCCGCAGACGCCCTCTGCAGGCAGGACTGTGCCACAGGCAGTGACAGGAGGAGGCTCACGGTGCGGCGGCCCATCCAGTACAGGCTGTAGCCCAGCAGCCCGAAGAAGGCGGCCTTCACGGCCAGGCGGGACACTCGGCCCGTGATGGATGGTGGGGGGACACTAGGAAGGGAGGAGCAGGCTGGGCCTGACAGGGGCACGAGCCCTCCAGCCCCAGCCCCCAGGGTGGAGGTCCCCTGAAGCCCATCCTACTAAGGGTGGGTGGAAAGGGGAGAGCCCACAGGGACAGCGGTGCTCACGTCATGATCTCCTGGATGTTGAGGTCTGTGCTCCAGTTCTTCTCAATGCCAGGCACGTGGCCCATGCCCACGACACCTACGACCACAGAGGGCACGCACTTCCTGGGCTCGGCTGTGGGGAGGACAAAGATCAGCAATGCCTGTAGGAGCCACAGTGTTGTACAATCCCCAGTACAGGAAAAAAAAGCCACAATGTCACCGAGAACCCACCACTGTCACTGTCACCCTCACCCTCGGAGGCTCGGGGCAGCTCGAGGCGCCGGGCAGCTTGCCGCAGCATGTATGTCAGGTAGATGTCACGCTCGGACACAATGGTGCGGTGCAGGTCGGGGAACTCGCCGATCATCTCAGCCATCATCTGCTCCAGCAGGTCCTTCTGCTTGCAGCGCTCCACATCGTCCTTGCTGTGGACAGAGGCATGCTGCTGGCCCACAGGACAGGCTGCTGGCCCAGGGCAGGTTCTGCAGCGCCGGGCTTGCAGTTATAGAGGAGGCTGGCTCAGCGGGGGAGTGCCTGGGGCCAGGGGCTGCCCTACCTGATGGGGTCCGACAGGAAGCACAGGCCCCAGGCCAGCTTGACCTTCTGCCAGAAGGACAGTGCGGCGATGGCTCTCTTGAAGGTGACAGGGATGGGGCGGTCGCCCAGGTGGAACTTGCAGAAAGGCACCTTGCTGGCCTGGAGCGGAGGCTGTGTTGGGCACAGCCCTGCAGCTCACACCGCCCCTCCCCGGGCTGGGTCCCTGCAAACCCCGGCCATGCCCAGCACCCACCTCCTTGAAGGCCTCTCTGAACTCGCCACCAGGGGCCATGCCCAGCTGCTCAGTGATGTGAGCCGACACCTTCAGCAGCAGCATCTGCATGAGCCCAGACATGAGCCCATTCTGCGGGAGAGAGGCCATGTCAACCACACTGCGCGTGTGGCGGGCAGTGCCAGGCCCCACCCTCAGAGGCCTCCTGCACCAGACCACACACTGGTCTTCCTGGCCACTTTTGCCACACGTCCTCTGAGGGAAGCTTTCTTTTCATGACAGGCAAGTTGCTGCGTGGGGCACCGGTATGGAACACAGGACAAGGGTCTGCTGCCATGTGCTAGGGCTCGGCAGGCCATGCTGAGACCCCCAATCCTCGTCCAGCAGCCTGGCCAGCCCCGGCCCTAGGGGCAGAGCAGCACGCAGAGGAGCCGCTCTTCTCCGGGCCGAGGCCAGGTCCCAACCGGGGAGACCTGGCACGCTGGGCACAGCACACGGGGACCCTGGCCCTGCCCCGCGCCTCCCCGAATGCACACCTGCCGCACAGCCTGCTGCAGCTTCTCCAGGCTGACCTCCTTGGCCTCACGCAGCAGCGTCCTCTCGTCCATCTTCAGCATGGACACCCGGTACTGGCAGAGCTCCACGACCACCACGTCGGGCTGCACCTCACGTATGGTCTGTAAGGCACAGTCACCCTGAGGGCCTCCCCTGCTGCTGTGCACTAACACCTGGCCGCCGCCGCCCCTCAACCCTTTCAGCAACTGAAGAAGTCAGAACACAGGGGCTACGAGACTGCAGCACAGCTGTGGGCGGCCTCGAGATGCACAGTGGCGGAGGCGTGGGCCTCACCTTCACCACGTCCCGTTTGCTGTCGTCACTGAAGTGGGCAGTGCCCACTACGTACACCCTGCTCCCGTCCTCAGCCACGAGCTGGGTCACCGTGCGTGGCAGGTTGGGCTGCTCTCGCCGCCGCTTCAACTTCATCTCTAGGAGCAGGCTGAACGCGTCCACATCAGCTGCAGGGACAGTAGGCCCACAGTGGGCAAGGCCCAGCTCAGGGCTCTGGTGGGGTCTGACGCCCATAGCACAGGCCTCCAAGACTGGCTGGCTGCTGTGGGGCTCCAGAGTTCCAGGCATCCCGCCACACTACTTGAACCAGGGCACTGGGGGGATGGCGGGGGTCCTGCTGCTCTCACCCTACTTATGCCCAGGAGCCCCCTCCTGCACCCATGGGCCAGGGCTGCTTGCAGCACCCCCATTTGCAGAGGGTCCCTCCAGCCTCGCACCCCAAGGTTCCATGGGAGACGTACACAGGTTCTGGGCTTCTCCAGAAAGCACCCTGGGCACTGACTCTGAGGCCCCTGACGTCATGCCGGTTTCCATGTCAGCCTGGGGTGGGAAGGAGCAGTCAGGCTGGTGTCCACATGCCTTGGAGAGGCTGCCTGTCAACTCCACCCCCCCAGATTAGGACCCCCACCTTCCCCTTGGAGAGGCTTCCTGCCGGAGTACAGAAAACCTGGTCTCCACAGCAAGTTCTTGGCAAAGAATGAGTCAGAGGGACCTGAGGAGGCCACAGGGACGATGGTGTCCCTGTGGGAAGGCCTGGCAGCCAACACCCTCACCTCCTGAGGTGGCTGTTCCTCCCCTTCCATGGCTGGGTGGCAGCTTCTGAGCAGTTAGAAGATGCCTAGGGAATAGGACACAGTCCTTACCTGGGGCTTAGGTTAACTGGAGGCTCCCTGAACGATTCTTGCATTCTTTGCCCTGACTCTATCAGAGAAGGATGCTGAGGTCTGGGTCCTGGATGAGGCCTAAAACCCGGTGTCCACGAACAATGTGACAGGGCCAGGCAGTACCTGACCTGCACACCCGTGGTGCTCATGGCACACGCCCAGGGCCTCTAAGTAGTGACAGTCTGCCAGAAGAGGAATTCTGGGGAAGGCAGTCCGGGTGGCACCCATGGGGGCTGGGACATTATCCAGGGAAGAGGGAAGGGCAAGGCAGAGGGAGCCCAGGGTAGCTTGCAGAGCGCCAGTTCACAGCATCAGGACCTTTTGCTGTGTCTTCTCAAAGGACCCGCAGCTCTGGGGACACAGGCCCAGAGCGCTACATGCACACACAGGGGATTAGAGTAATGCTGATGGAAGGGGGACAGCACCCTCCATCAGACCCACCCGAGGCAAGGGAGGCCCTGGCAAAGACCAGGGTCCCACTGAGCAGTGGACATGTGCCTCATCCTTCGGGGCAGCTCTTCCTGAGCTTCCTGAGTGGGGTCCAAAGGCATCCCGTGCTTCCTACAGATGCCACCTGGCAGAGCTGGTGGAGAACCCAACAGCAAGCTGTGAGCCGTGCGCAGCAGGAGCCCAGCAGCCAAGGAAGAGGCTGCAGGACCTGACCCTCGTGCTCCGGAGGCAGGGCGAAGGCTGCCACTCGAAGGCCGAGGGCAGTGTGCAGCTAAGCGTGGGCCCTGGCCTGAGAAACCTGCTACCGGAACCCGGCAGCTGGATGCTGTCATGCCAGGGAACTGAAATGCCCCCATTTGTTCTCAGCTGTGCCAACGCTGCGCGGCTCGTGCAGAGGGTCTGTGTGCACGTGAGCTCTGCACCAAGGGGACCTCAGGAGGAGCCGTGGCCCGGGGCGCAGGGGGCCCCTCGGCTTACTTCCAGCTCATCACTGCAGCACACCTGTCAGAACTTTCACGGTCCAGAGAAGATAGCCAGCGAGGTGTGGCTCTCAAGCGTCTCTCCCCTGCACATCCTGAGGGCCTGCTGCGCACTACCCACCATCCCAGCTCCCAGACACAGGAACGGGGGACTCCGTGGAACCTCTGGCTGGCAGTGTCTCTGGGTATAAGCAAGTGCGTGACATGGCGCCCAGGACACAGGTGTATGCGAGGGCCCACCGAGAAGGGGAGGCTGTCCTGAGCCCAGCTGGGCCCTAAGAGGAAGCGGTGTGGGCAGGGAACAGCGAGTCAGGACAGGAAGCAACTGGGCTTCAAGGTGCAGGGAGGCCAGCAGAGTCCAAGAACCCCAGCAACCAAGCCCTGACTGGGCCTTGGAGCCCAGGCCCCAGGGCCAGCCCCACCCTGAAGGCACAGTCCCGGCCCGGTCTTCTCCAGCTGGGTCGTCCCTGGGTCTGGCGTCCACCCTATCTGTGCATGATAATGGCCCGCATATCTGGGAAGTGCCACGTCTCTGCCAAAGCCCACAGATATCGGGTCCTTTGAGTCTTTCCCTTCTACAGATGAAGCCTGCAGACACACGAGGAGGTGCGCTGGGAGGGAAGGCAGGACAGCTGTGAGCCCTCCCCCTTCATGAACCCGGAAGCCAGAGGACAGCCAGCGGGGCCCACTCTGCACACCCACAACCTTCGCCAGACAAGGGATGGGAGACAACCTTCCACAGTCCAGCTTCCTGGCAGCAAACACTTCTTAGTGATGAGCAGCACAAGGCTACCAAAGCAGGAGGAAAAAAATCCTTAAAAAACATCCTGCGTGCAGGCGGGAGGCTGTGGCACTGCCAGCGAATGGGAGGAGACCACGCGGCCTCCCACAGACGCTCCGGCCACAGGACTGCGATCAGCCGGGCCAACCCACCGTCTCCAGCTTGCCCAGGGTGTGCCTGGGCATGAGGCGGCCAGGTGCAGGCTCCAAGTCAGGTGGGGCAGGAATAGTCCTGCCTCTGGGTGTCAAGGGGCTAAGGGGCCAGGAGCCGGGGCTGGGGCCCACAGGGGGGAGGGCAGGCCACCCAAAAGCTGTAAGTGACCCGTACAGTTCCGTCTACTGCGGAGAGGGTAAGGCGGAAAGGCTACGTCGTCCCAACACCCGGGAGCCTGAGATTAAACTTTAGAGCGTCTGAAGCTACGCTGCGGCGCTGTGTACTTTCCTCTGAGACACATTCAGCAGGCGCCAGTCCTCCCCGCTTGCACGGTACTTCCATGTGGAGACCGGAGCGCGGCCTAGTCCTGTGTCCCCACCTCTCCTTTCCAGACTGGCGCAAGCCCGTGGCACAGACCAGCAGACCCCTGGCTGCCGCCCTCCCGAACAAACGTCTGTCCTTCTTCCTAAAACCTAGCAGCTGGCAGGCAGCTCCTGGCCTCGTCCCTGGTTCCGACCCCGGCCACACGGAGTCAACTCAGCCCCCAGCCAGCTCTCCCTGCGAACAGGCGCGTAGCTAGCGCCTCCCCCCCTCTCAGGCCTGCAGGCGACCCCACGACACCCCTGCTGGCTGGCGCTTGTTCTACAGCAGGCTTCCACAAGGCTACGGCCCCTAAAGATTCCCAACCAACAGTTTGTCACCGGGCCGAGTACGGATGGGTGTCCCCACAGCATGGATGTGGCTGGCCATGCGTGTCCCCAAGCCACATGCCCCCGTCCGGTCCCAGCAGTGCACCCTCTGCCAGGGCCCTTATTAGGAACTGACCTGTCTCCCCAAATTCGCACTGGAAGCCCTACCCGCAGGCCGGCGTACTCGGAAGTGAGGACCGACCCCCTACGGACGCAGGCCCGCAGGAGCAGGGACGCCGGGCAGCTCCGTGCGAGCGCAGGAAGGGGCTTCCGGTGCCGGGCGGAGCGCTGCGGCAGCCGGCCACCGGCCCCGCGACCCCGCACCGCAGCCTGCAGCAGGTACCATCTGTCCTTGAACTTCCCGGCCTGCGACAGCTGGGACGCCCGTCGCCCTCGCAAAAGTTGCCTCCGGCCCTGCCCGGGCCGCGGCGGGCCCAGACGCCCTCC
>NDGN010652448.1:0-12271 GCA_002564285.1 Tympanoctomys barrerae | reverse complement strand
GTGCAACCCGGGATTGAACTCGGGCCCTTGCACTTGCCAGGCAAGTGCTTATTCTACTGGGCCATCTCCCCGGCCCCTCCCATAGCTTTTTAGTCACAGATGTTTCCAATCTTAATTGTCACCTCTTTTACTGCTGGTGCTTGCCCTGTCCTGTTTAAGAAAATTAATCTATTAGGTGCTCTCCATAGTCCAGCAACTGTGCTGGTTCCCTTTTCACATGTTCATTCCCCTGGAGTTGTGCTACAGTCTGGAACTGTAGTTCCTCCCGGCTCCCAGCCCATGTGTCAGAGGCCCAGCTGGTGCTATTAAGCAGTGGTAGAACCTTTAAGAGGTGGAGCCTGGTGCGAGGTCTTAAGTCACTGGAGACCCTCAAAGAGGTAGTAGGAATCCGACAGCCCCTACGCACCCATTTTTGTCTCCTGGCCACAATGAGGCAGGTAGCTTTGCTCTTCCACGCACTCCCCATTCTAACGCATGACCTAACAGAAGGCCAAAAGGCAATGAGGTCAGCCAGTCATGGCCCAGAGCTTTCTGAACTAGGAACTAAAACAACCCTTTCCTCCTTCTAATTATCTGATTATCTGAAGTATTTGTTACAGTAATGGAGAGCTAAGACAGATTGATTTTCAGGTATGGTGTAAGATAGAGGTGACACCAAGCCTGCCCCCAATATGTGTATCTAATACACCATCATTTATTGAAAAATCTGTCCTTTTTTCCACTGCTTTGAAATGTCAACTTCATCACAATAAACCCAGGACAAGTCTGTTTCTGCATTTCTGGTTTTGTTTAATTAGTAGATTTATTATTATACCAATAACACTGTTTTCCTTACCACACTATAAGTCTCCCAATTTCTGCATATATGAGCTCACCCCTCAACTCTCCCCACCTCAAGATCCATGTAAGTAACAAAATTCTCTAGTATTTTGCGATTGTATCATCTATTGAATTGTGTAACTCAAGTTGGAGAATACATTTAAAATTCCAATCCATGAACATAGTATATCCCTCCACAGCTTATACCTTTAACCATTTCTTTCAGTAATGTGTTGTAATTTTCTGTGTAGAAATTGTATGTATCCCCCTCTGGGCTTATTGTTAGGTATTTGATTTTTATGCTATTACAAATTTCATTTTCTAATTGTTTCTGGTGTATAGAAATGTGATTCATTGTTTTAGATAGAAACCTTTATCAGATAAAGGAAGCCCTCTTCTGTTTTAATTTGCTAAGAGTTTTTGTCCAAATTCTGTGTGACTGTTTTGTATTTATCAAGAAGGTCTCAGGGCTTTGCCGGTTAGCTCAGTTGTTTAAAGCACTGCTTGGGCAAATCCAATCAGGTGCAGAATACTGTAGCTCGATTCCCAGCTTCAGAAGCTGCACCAGACCTGCCCTTAAGGAAGGAAGTCACACACACACACACACACACACACACACACACACATCCTCAAAACTTGGGCCTGGGAGATAGCTCAGTAGAATAAGCACTGCCTAGCAAGCGCAGGGTCCTGAGTTCAATCCCTGGTACTGCAAAAAAGGTCCCTCCCATAATTTGCCTTTTACTCAATGTGAGGCATCATGGTGATTTTTGGATGGTAAACCAGTCTTGCTAACCTTCTATTCCCATTGGAGAGGTTCTACTTCAGTTTCAATAAAATAATCTCCTTCCTGAGCTAGGATCCTGGAGAATCCCATGCAAACTCCATCCTAGGCAGAGCCACCGCACCCCCTTTCCTCAGACACAAACTCCACACTTCAGTCTCATCCTTGAAGACCACAGGCTATGAAACTTGCGCCAGTCCCTGCGCCCCAGCAACCTGCCCCTGAGCTCGCAGCCTCTGGCTAGCCCCTCACCCGGCACACGAAAGCGTTGCTCGGGCAACCGGGTGGTGAGAGGAAAACCAGAAAAGTCTGAGGCCCCCCAGGTCCCCACCACCTGCAATGATCATCCAGCTCCGGGCTGGGGCTGTTTCCCCACCCGACCGACCCTGCGCGAGGCTCCTTTAAGAGAGCCGGCAGCTGAATGCGTCTCTGGGACAGGAAGCGCAGGTCGCCAAGAATGTCAGGCTCAGACGACAGGACCGGCGCACGGAGGATGAAACTTCTCCGGGTGGCCTCCCCTTCCGCGTTCCCCCGGCACGTCCACCCTGGGTCTTCCCAACTCCACTCCTGCGCTCAGGTTCCCGCATACTTCGAGGTTCTCTTCCCCTGCCCGCCGGATGCCCGCCTCCCGCCACCGCCCAATCCCTGCTCCGCCCGGCCCAGGATCCCACCCCTGTCCCTCGCCCAAGCCCCGATCGCCCCGCGGCTGTCGCACCCGGCTGGGCCCCAGCAAACCCAGAGGCCGCGTTCGGGGGGAAGACCCGGCCTCATCCACATGCAGGGGACGACGCGTCGCCGCGGCCGCCAGGAAGAGACAAAGGCTGTTCCGCCACGGCCGCCCCGTGCCAGCCTCACCCCGCCCGCCGCCCCGGTGGCCCCAGTGCGGCCCCCCTCGTCTGTCCCGCGGGTCTGGCCACACAATCCAGGCGGCTTCTGGGAGGCGGCGGCCTCCTCCCGATCTGCACAGCCCTCTCCTCGAAGTCTCCCGGGCATTTCCAGTACTCTGGCCACCTCGAGCTGGGTCGGTGCACTGAGCCGGTGCCAAAGTCCTAGTCTGCTGCTGACTCTGACCCGGACCGTGGAGTCTGTGGATGGGACCTGAAGCCAGACACAGGCCAGCGCCCGGGGCGGGCGCGGGGGCTGGGGCGCCCTGCCCAAAATTCCCTCGTGGCCTTTGGTTCCTCCTTGGTAAGGATCTGGGACTGCAGGTCGTCATCCGCACTCTTGTCTCTCTCCCCATCCCCCTCCCCCACGCGCACACATACTAGGATTTTGATCACAGGTGCTTAAGTCTCCAGATCAACACCCCACCACCTCTATGGAGTGCACAATCCTGCCTACAGCTGTCTCTCACAAGGAGCCAGCACCACTGGAGGAGGAGGCATCAGAAAGTGTGTGGCAGTGGAGCCTGTTGGTCCATGCCTATGGGCCCAGCTCTATAGCAGACTGAGGCAGAAGGATCGAAACCTCTAGTTCAAGCCTGTGTGACTTAATGAGATCCTGTCTCAAATTTCGAAAGGCAAAAAACAAAGGATCCAGACACGTAGCTCGTTATCGAGAGTCTAAAATATGTTTGCGTCCCTGGCCGGGGCTTGAGGGTTTCCGGAAGTGTGGGCTACAGTGGGTACCCCATACCCAAACAACTTATTATTGCAGCCTTCCTCAGCCTCCTTAAGGGCAGGAACCGTGTCGTGTTTGAGCTCTACGGTCTTCCCCCCGACTGGATGTAATGAAGACAACCCAGACAACGGGAGGGCCCTTCCTTAGCTCAACTGGAAAGTTTTTCCTAAGTCCCCTCGCTCACTTGGAGTCCGCTCTTCCCTTTCCAAGCCAGAACTGGGGATAGGGTCGTCTCCTTTAAGGGCCGTGGGGGAGGGGGTGCCGGCCTTGCCTCCTTCCGCGCCTCCCTGGCCAGCATCGCGCTGGGGCCGGGGGTCCGGGCTTGGCGCCAGCGCATGCGCCCCGTCTGTGGGCGCTGTCCGGGTTGCGAGCTCCTGGAGCGCACAGATACACTGACGGATGAACGGACTGGCGGCGGGCCTGACAAACGGGGCAGCGCAGGGAGCAGGGTGTCGGCAGGACGGCGACATGAAGGGCCACAGCCAGCAGCCTAGCGGGCGCGGGAACCCCGGCCCTACTTCCTCGCCTTCCCCCGGCCCGGGCCCGGGACCCGGCCTCTCGGAACGGGTGGCACTCAAGAAGGAGATCGGGCTGCTGAGTGCCTGCACCATCATCATTGGTGAGCAAGGCCTGGGGCAGAGGGGAAGAGGGGTGGCAGGGCCAAAGGCTGAGGGCAAGGGACGCCCCCTGTCCAGCGCTTCTGCCGGTGTGCGAGGGCTGGACTGCGGGGGCCGCGATCACCTGCGTCCTGTGTTCCTCCTGGACCGCGCAGTGACCTGCATGCTGACCCGCTCAACAGGTGCCAGCTGCACAGCCTCTAGCTCTTGTAGTCCCAGCCACACTAAACATTTTCCCTTTGGGGAGTGCTGGTTCCCTCCACCTCTGAATCTTCCTCCTTTACTTTCCTGTGGGACTTTGACAAAATGTCCCGTCTAAGAAATGGAAATAATGACTATAGTCCTGACAGTAGGGCGGGAACCTAGCAAGTGCTGGGTTATGAGTGGGCCTGAGTCCCTACTGTGTGCTAGCCTAGGAGTCATGCACCTGCAAGGATTCATTCTTGGAAAGCAGGAAGGACTATGGGTAGCCTGGCAGGTGGAGCCTGTACAGATGGGACGTGGGTTCAAAGCCTGCCTAAACGTGGATGTAGGTACAGCAGAGGGAGAAGAAGAACCAGTAACTTGGTGGCAGTGGTGAGCAGGACTGCCTGCCCCTAACTGGGATATCAGCGGGCTGAGCTGTCAGATCCCAGCTTCCCCCTTGAGATGGGTCTGTGTGTTCAGCCTCCACCTAAGGGCTTCTGGGCAGGGAGAGAATTCAGAACAGATTTTTCTCCTCCTGTCCCAAGTCAGGAATAGTGACTCCTGGATAGCTG
Organism: Tympanoctomys barrerae; assembly: GCA_002564285.1. NCBI lineage: Eukaryota > Metazoa > Chordata > Mammalia > Rodentia > Octodontidae > Tympanoctomys > Tympanoctomys barrerae. The sequence goes on along the minus strand of NDGN010652448.1, from coordinate 7,673 downwards.
GACTAACCCATACCAAGTTACTCTGAACCTCCTGGAAGTGACATTTTCTGTCCCCTGTGCCCAGAAGATGGGGGTGGGAGGGTGAACATCTGGAGCCCCAGCTGTTCTTCCCTAGCTAGCAGGAGCTGCTTGTGCACATACTGTCACCCACTCTCAGAGCCCTGGACATGGAGAACACTGGGGCTCTGCAGAGCAGAGTCTCCACCCTCTCCTGCTCTGTTCCATATTAGAAGCTCTTGGGCCAGAGCTGCTGTCTGTCTATCAGCCATGCTGTACCTTCACACTGCGAGTGGCTCAGGAATACAGCCCTGGTTGGGTGGCTGTGTTGTCTCCCCCATTCCTCCCAGAAGGGCATCTCTTAGGAGGTGCTCTGGTCCTTGGAGCTTCCAGGTCTGGGTGCCTTGCCTGGCTGTTGCTGAAAGGAAAGGCTAGTTTGGGGCTCCTGTGCCCCAGGAAGGAGTAGCTCACACATCACTGGTGGCCAAGAGGTCAAGAGACAGACTGGGTCTGGAGCTGGCTGCATGCCAGTCAGGGGCAGGGAGACACAGCTCCACCTGGACTGCCTCAGTGGAGCCTAGCATCCCTAAGCTTGTCCTACCCTGCATACCCTTCACATCCCAGTCACCTCAGGTCAGGCAGAGGCTGCCAGGCTTCCAGCCCTCCAGAAGAGGGCCCTGGTGGCAGGGGGAAGGGAAAAGCAAGCTCCACCATCATGCTTCTTCTCTAGGACGGGTCCTGAAAGACTTTTTCTCCTGCAGCCCAAATGTGTGCCATCAGCTCCTTCACCCTTCAGCCCGTTGTTGCTTCACCACTTCCCCTTGGCCTCCAGACCTTAAAGTCTGAGCTAGGGTGAAAAGCGATTCAGCCAACTACGGACGGTGGATTTGGAAACATAACCTAGATGACCTGACACTCAGCTCATGACCTTTAGTGCTAGTCCTAGGAGCCCAGCTCCAGGAAGTTTGAGGATTACAGCTGGGGTGGGGGGAGACAGAACTGCGTGTTGGGCCAAGGGCCACTCATCCTCATCTAGAATGTGACTGAAGCTGAGGGCCAGATGATCACTGCCCTCCCCACCTGACCCGCTCAGGGACTCCCCTCTCTACCCACTGCTCTGGGGAACCACCATGCCCATCCCACTCAATCTCAGCTCCTGGGTGAGCTCACTTTCATCCCATCATGGGAAACCTGGTTGAAAGCAGTCTGTAAAGCGTCATATTTTAGCATTACAGATCTTCAGAACTTTATGTCCAGCCCCATAATCTATCCTTGTTTGGTACCAGAATTTCTAAATAGTCCCAGAAGAGCCTATCATTTTGTCACTCATTATAATGTTTGCCCCCTCCCAGGCTGAGGAGGGAGACTTTCAGGAATGGAGAGATAGGGGAAGCCTGGCTATTGGCAGAAGCAAGACTCCACCTTTGACTGTGTTTAAGACAGTGCTTGCTGGAGTGCAAAGCTGTAGCAGAGGAGGCCAAGCTGGAGGGAGGAGAGCTGGCAGGGGCAGGGATGTGCAGGACAGCACCGCTGGCCCTAATGATGCTCAGGAAATCACCTCTTATTGCTTATGAGGACATGCTCTTTCTTCCTTTGATTCTCATGTTTCTTCTAGAAGATGATGATGTTTATGCACATTATGCAGATATACAACCTGAGGTTGGAAGTTAAATGAAACTGCTGCAAGTGGTGGGCTTAGAATTCAGAACCCAATATAGAGTTGCCTCTCGGTAGAGTACCTTCCATAGTGCTCTTGTGCTGGGCAAAACTGGGGCCAGACTCAGAACCGATAGTGCGAGAAGGTTAGGGATTGAGTTGGAAATTCAGCAATCTGCATAGACCAGGGTCCCTCCTCCGCTGTGAAGGCACAAACAGACTGACAAGGAAGTCACACAGCCTCTCTCATCCTGCCTCCTGGATCTTAGCCAACTTCTTCACACTGTCCATGACCAGGAAGTATGCAGAGTGGGGTCACCCTGGGCCTGCTGACCTGGCTCTTCTTTCACCTCTCCATGTAACTCGAGTCTCCAGCTTTACAGATGTCCCAGAGACTCGGGTGGTTCCTTTATGAACCCTTCTTTCCGGGAGCAACCCTTGCTCATGCATCTTCAGCCGGGTCCCTGTCTGTGGCCTCTGTGGCTGGGGGTGGCTGGGCATCTAGGAGAGGTTGGACCTCTGGAGAACTCCAGCTCCAGGACCCCAAGAAGACATCTATCTACACAGAGCTCGTCCCATTTATAGATAAGGAAATTGAGGAACCTAGGCTGCAACCTGCTTACGACCAGATGGACTTGGGGTGCTGTAGGACACGCCTGGAGGCCAGGGCAGCTTGAGTTACCATGATAGAGGACACATTCATCTATTTGACAGTGCTGAGCACTGATCTAGGTGCAGGTCTAGATCTAAGTCCTTGTCCCCCATAGGGCACAAAGCAGATAACTCCTTCTCCCCCTAAAGCTGAGTCCCAGCACAGAAGCTGAATAGCAAGCAGGATAAATAAGCCAAGTATGCAATCACCAGGTCAGGATAAGTGCCGAGACAAGACAGCAGGGCTACAAGGAGGACCCGGAGTGCTGATGATGGAGGCCTGTAGGTCAGAGATACATTGGGGAGGGGATGAAGTTTGGCTTTTGCAAGGAGACTGCAAGTTGGAGCCCATATAGTGCTTTGACCAAAGGAAGGACAGGACAGGACTGACTGTGCTTACTATGGAGAGGCTGTGTGGGCAGGCTGAGAGTAGAAAGGCCAGGTAGGAAGCCGCCTGGACACGAGGCAGTGATGGCTTGGGCCAGGGTAGCAGCAGGAGGTCCTGACAGTGGTTCAGTTCTAGACATGTTTGGAATGTAGAGCCAGAGGGTGTATGATGAGCTGGATGTGGGCTGTGGGAGAAGGAGCGGGGTCCAGGGGACACCGTCATGGCCTGAGCAGTTGGGAGGATGGTTTGACGTGGACTGATCTAAGAAGCTGGCAGAGTAGCAATCAGGGAAGGAACAGTAGCAACAATTTCATTCGAATGCTTTTAAGTGTGCAGTGTCTATTTGGTTGGTGGTTATGAGTTAGGTGAGATGTCTATACTAGGTATATAAATTTACAAGCTATTAGCAAAAGCCTCCAAAGGAGCGACTGGAGAAAGAAAGGGAAAGACGCCTCAGGATAGAACCCCAGACTCTTAACATTCAGAAGTCAGGCAAGAAAAGGCAGCAGCAAAGAATTCCAAGGAGGCATGAGCAAGGTAAGAGGGAGGCCAGGAGACTGAGGGAAGGGGGACTGACCACGCTGCACATGCCACATGAGCCACAGAAGGTGCAAGCTAGAGCTTGACTGGTGGACCCGGTACATGTTGCTCATGGCAACCAGGACAATGCAACCATGGGATGGATGCGGTGCTGGTCATGCTTTCTGGGCTATGTGGAAGAGGTCCAAGCGAGCCAGGCAGAGAGTACGCCCCTCTTCTATTCAGCCCCTCTCTCCAAAGGAAAACTAGCAAAGCAAGAGGTGCACACCAACCAGTTAGCAATTCCAGGCATGTCTTGAGTGTCCCCACTTACCTCCTTGTGGTTCTGCCAAGACCTTGGTGGGCACATCAGTCTTCCCTGGGAGGTACACAGGCTTACTGAGGGGACCAGAGGACATTTTTGTGCTTGAGGAAGGCCCCACCCATGTTATAGTAGGATTCTAGTTGCTCACCCCAAGGTGTTGAGTTCCTAAGAAAATGGGGTCTACAAATACGGATGGCCTAGAGGGTGTCCGTGGTGGAAACAGTAGTGAGGTCCATAAGCACCTCTCATGGCCCACGATGGATCAGACAGGGTCAAAGTGTGCCAGTGCCAACTAAAGGAATTCCTTTCTGACCATCCTCCAAGAGCCACTGCAGGAGATTCCTAGGTGGGTGGCCAAGGATACCTCCCTGGGGTAGGGGGGAGGCCAGGAGAGGCCCACCACAGTGGGGAACAGGATATCCTGAGCAGATTGTCACAGATATAGCACAATGTAACAGAGTGCAACCTGCCTATGGAAGCTAGGCCACAGGCAGACCAGGCCACAGCTCAGACCAGCTCTCTGCTGCCCCCTAGTCAAATAATCTCACCTGGTAAATGGGGAAACTGAGGCCCAGGAGGGCAGCATTGGCCTGAGGTCACAGAGCCAGCTCGCAAATGTGTGTCTTGGAGTGGAGGGGATGCCAGGATCCCAACTTACCTGAACCTCCCTATCTCTCCCCAAATGAGACAGGCACAACCCCTGCACACATCCTTAGCAGGTGGCTCATTCTGCCTGCTCAATCAACCTCCATGGTCCACCTCTGTGACCTCCATAGTCTGCTGCCACCACCCAAAAATAGGTCAGCATGCCCTGCAGCAGGCACAGGGAACAATGGCCCTTTCTTCATTCCTCCGAGGAGCCGGGGTAAGCCCCATCAGGCCAAACATCTTAATGTGATAAAAAACCACCCAGTAAAGGCTCAAGGAAAAGGGGCCGGAAGTAGAGATTCGCTGGAGGCCTGCGAGTAAGGGGAACTCATATACTCGCCTCTCTGGCCACCTGGGACAACCTGCAGGGACCAGGCAACACCTGTCCCATTGGGTGGATGGGAATGTGGAGGCCTCAGGATCCAGCTCTGTCCTGAGCAACCTCCCTCCTTCCTCCCATCCTCTGCCACCAACCAAACCCCCACCCCAGGCATGCACACAGTGCCTGCAATGAGGTCCTTCTGCCAACTGTAAGCACAAACAGAAGACAAGTGCTGAAGTTGTGCAGGTCCAGAGGAAAAGGCTCTTGAGGACTTTAGGCACTGGCTAGCACATGAGGTCCTTAGAGCCACATGGGGAGAAGCGCTGAAAGATAGCCGGAGGCCATGTGTCCAGAACAATAGGGGTGCTCCCTGCCCCCCAGAGCCCAGCATCCAGGTCTCAGCCACTTGGCACAGAGCTAGTGATGCGCCCTTCAGACCCCAGTTCCAGAAGACAGGGTGTCAGGTATGACTTCCCCAAGAGCGATGCCTGTGTGAGCCCACCAGGCTGAGTTGTGTAGGGAAGTGGTACCTCCACAGGGTGGGTGGCTTGGGGCCCTGGATGCCCCTACCTCCAACATGTCCAGCTCCTTCCAAGGCCACCCAGCCCCCGCTGGCTTCCAACCTCACTGGCTTTTGGCAAATCCTGCTTCGCCAGGTCCTGAGAACGGCTGCCGGATGGAGCAAACTCAAAGGCCCTTTGGAAGCCCAACAGCCCACCCAGGCCCTGGGTCCCTTGTGGTAGATGCGGAAGGTGGTGCCTATCCCTGCCCCGCTACAATGGACTGAGGACAAAACTTACCTCTGAGGGTTGGGGCGCAGGACTTTTTTCATCCTTATCTGGATGTATTTAGGGCTCCTGGGATGTGACCAGAAAGCCAAGTGACCTTCCAGACTGAAAATCTGTGTCGACTGGGGGTGGGTAGCACCATGGACAAGGAGCGAATGCAGATTGGCAGCCACAGTTGTGTCCTCGTCCAGCCCCGCCTGTGGCCTGGCAGGTGGAGTAGGCAGCCTCTGCTCCGATGGCTCTGTGACCTGGTCCCAGGGTTCTGCCAGGTGGGGATGAAACTTGTCCAGGCCCCACCAGTGCTGGCTCTTTTATCCACATAGCCCGTGGGTCTGGGATGCTGTCCTCACCCCACAGCAGACCCCAGGGCAGATATCCTGTCCAGGTACCTGAATGATTTGCCCAGATGACAGCTGTGTAACCTGGTCACTGCCCTGCTTTGCTATAACTGGAGAGCTTGGGGCTCACTGGTGCTAAGGGCCCTGCAAACTGTGACTTGACCTCCTGAATATTTCCTGTTGTTTTGGGGACCAGAGAAGTGCATTCCCTTTCCATTCCCAGATGCCCTGGATCTACATGGGGAACACTTGAACCCCATCTTTGCATTCTCAGAAGGATGAGTCCTTGCCCTGGAAATAGGACAGGCTTTCCAGAACCACAGCATATCCACACGCATGGAACCTCCGTAGCCTGCCACCTCTCCACTCCTCCTCACCGTCCCCTCAACAGAAGGCCTGAATAGAACCTGCCGCTCCCACCTCACAGGCAAGGAAATAAGGCATCTCAAGCTTAGATACCGCTTCCTGGGTGGACTTGGTTGTCTATTAGTTTACCCAACTAGTGCTTTCTGAGGCCATGCACCAAGAGCGCTGGGAACAGAGGTGACTGCGGGCTGGTGTAGTCGCCACCTGCTGGTGAGACAGTGTATGCAGAATCACCCAAAGTATGTTGCAGGCCCATCTCTAAGACAGCTGTGAGTGAGCCTGGGCTTCACACTGTATCTCTCTGGGCCCTTATGGCCAGCCCACCTTACACACAGAATCAGAGAGGCAAGCAGGAACAGACCCCAGGCCTATGACCCAGCAGGAATTTCACATTGTGCGATTGGGGGCATCCCAAGGAGAGTAGCACTCCATCCAGGCTCCTGGCTGGCTAGAGTCTCTGCCAGGATGTCATTGCCTGCCCTGCCCCTGCTGACAACATCCAGCCCTAAAAATTCACTAGTCTTTTACTTGCCCTTCCCAGGACTTGAGACCAGGAAACAAGGTCTCTTTAGGGTCCCTGTCCACAGACTGGGTTCCAGGTGAGAGAAAAGCTGCCTGACAGGGAATGGAGAGACAGAAGACAAAGAAACCAAGTACAGAGCAGGGCTGTGACCTGGGCAGAGGAGGCCACACCAGGTGCAATCAAGCGAAGTTCTATGGAGGAGCTGCCCTACAAGTCCAGCCCCTGGCCATAGGAAAGTGGCAGGCAAAAGTGTGGTCAAGGTCTCGCTTCAGGAGGCCAGCTCTGGTCACCAGGTTACAGGGAGAACAGGTGGCTAGAGGCTGACAAGATTGGGGTCCTTGAGCCTGGGCAACATGGTGACACTCAGGAGTGGCCACACTGCCATTGTTGAGGTACCTGGACCCCCACACCTTGCCGGCTCCACCTCAGGCAGGGGAGGAGGGAGATCAGAGGAACTCAGAGCCCATTTCTAGCAGGACAGCCTGGTTGGCTGGACAAGCTGCCATTTGCCATGCTAGAGGCCCACCACCCTCTGCTCCCCCAGAAAGTACCCAGGCTTCCTTTCTCAAGGCAGCATCCAGGCCCCATAGAGAAGGCTGAGCTGCTGCAGAGGACACCAGGCCTGATGCCTCCCATCTCTCCCTTGCAGGGAACATCATTGGCTCGGGCATCTTCATCTCACCCAAAGGTGTCCTGGAGCACTCAGGCTCCGTGGGTCTGGCCCTCTTCGTCTGGGTCCTGGGTGGGGGCGTGACAGCTCTGGGCTCCCTCTGCTATGCAGAGCTGGGAGTCGCCATCCCCAAGTCCGGCGGGGACTACGCCTACGTCACAGAGATCTTCGGGGGCCTGGCTGGGTGAGTGTGGGGCTTGGGGCAGGGGACAATTTCTCCACAATAGGATGGCTGTTGGGCAATGGGCTTCCATTTCCCCTTCTGCTTCCATCATCAAGGGGAGGTCACCAGAGTGAATGGAAGGAGTGGGTGGGGTGCCATGCAAGGCCAAGGTGGGTGGCACCAATGCCTGTCCCACTGTATCTATATGTGCTGGCTCCTCAACCTGTCTATGTCCCTTTTTTTTTTTTTTTTTTTTCCGGAACCAGGGATTGAACTCAGGCCCTTGTGTTTGCCAGGCAAGTGCTTATTCTACTGAGCC
>NDGN010651937.1:0-13396 GCA_002564285.1 Tympanoctomys barrerae | reverse complement strand
TACCCTAATCAGGCCTGATGGAGAAAAGAAGGCATATGTTCAACTGGCTCCCGATTATGATGCATTGAATGTTGCCAACAAAATTGGGATCATCTGAACTGAGTCCAGCTGGCTAATTCTAAATACAAACTTTTCCCCCCATAAAAATGAATAATAAATTAATAAATTTATGCACAGTAGGGTCTTTGTTTCTGTACCTAACTAGAATTGACACAACATGCTGTTTTGGATTTCTTGCTTTGTCTTTCAGTCTCACTGAAATGTCTAATTACTGTCCTGATGCCAGAACATGAAGATGGGGGCTTTGGAGACAGCTGCGAGGCACAGCCCCCTCTGTTGTGTGCAGCAGGCAGCAGGCAGGTGACACCAGGGGACAGGATAACATGCAGGCCATTCTCAGATGCCAAAGCTGGGCTGAGGTGGAACCTACCTGTGATGCCCAGGGCTTCCTCCTGGGTTCCTTCCATGGTTCCACACACATCTCTGAGATGCCGCTATTCTTCCAGCAGCTCCTGTGTCCTCTCGGAGTCCCTCGTTGCCTTCCGTAGATCTCTGCTTGGACATCAGTCATCTCCCCATTACCTCTATCAGGAAGTTACCTGATAGTGTTTCCCCAGTAACACTGCCTGTGAAAACGAAGCTTCACCCTGCCTGGTACTTGGCTAATGTCCAAGGCTGTGATTGACATCCACATTTCAACCTGAGCTCAACCATACCTGTACCTTGGGAGGTCCCCACAGTTGAATGTGGGTTGTTATTTGGGGCACCAGGGATGTTGAGGTGAACAGAAGTGTGCTGCCTGGTTGGCTGGGGTCCTCGTCCCAAGGGTGCTCAATCCTGCCAAGTTAATTCACCTCAGATCTGCCTGCTGGCCCTCCCAGAACGACTCATTGCCACTTACCTTTTGTCCCATGCCCTCCTGCACACACTTCTGTTACACATGACCTGGCTAGACCCACCCACGAGTCCATGAACTCCCTGAAGACCCTGGAATGGGAGGGTCTTCTCTTTAAGGCAACTGAAAAGTCTGAAGTTTTAAAGTCAAAACCACCGTGTGACTCCATCTCACAAACACTCTGATGGCATTATGGTTTCTATGGGGATGTTCCCCCTGCCTGAAGTCTCACTCACTCAAAGATGGCTGGATGATGGTGGCTGGTAGGAGACTCGCTGTTAGGAGGTGCAGCCTGGTAGAAAGGTGGATCCATATGTACATGGTCAGGAAGTCTGTCTGTCTTCCCAGTTCCCCCCTCCTCATTCTGCTTCCTGTCCCCCATGCCACAAGCAACTCTCCCCCTCCAGGCCCCTGTTCTGTGCCGACTGCCTCAGAGCCAGCTGTCCATGGACTGAACCCTCTACAAACTGTGAGCCAAATCAAACCTCTCCTTCTTTAAGTTATAAGTGTAAGGTGTTGTTGTGTCTCTGTGACAAGGAATATGACTAAGGTGACCACTGTCAAAACCAGAACACAAGGCCTGGGGTACGGCTCAGCGGTAGAGTATTTCCTTAGGATGCAAGGAGATTATGATTCAATCCCAGCACTGTAAACAAAACAATACAAATACAAACACCAACCTGATCAGAAAGTGAGGGTTGGCCAGGCTGTGGGACTCAGCAGTGCCCCTTTACCCACAGGGTACATTCTAGGGCCCTCAGTGCGTACCAGAACCATGGGGACAACTGAATCTCACACATGGTATGTTTTTCCTATACATACATACCTATGATAAGTTTAATTCATAAATTAGGCACAGGAAGACAGTAACAAGAGATAAAAGAACGGCAATACACTATATCAAAATTCCACATGAATGAGTCTCTCTCTCTTTCTCTCTCTCTCTCTCCCTCCCTCTCCCCCCAATATCTTGACTTGAGCACAAGTACTGCATTACTACAGCAGTTGATCTGATAACTAAGATGATTATGACGTGACTGAGATGTCAGGAGGATACTCGTGTCCTGGGCAGGAGAGGACTGGATGGTCTATAGCTTCATCCATACTGGGAGCGGTGCACAATTTAAATGTTATTAATTGCTTATTTCTGGGGTTTTGCATTTAGTGTTTTAGACTGCATTTGTCCAAAAGTTACTGAAACTTCCAGTAATTTAATCACAAAGCCAGAAAACAAAGCCATCACCATGGGAGAATGGCTATAATTTGAACTGTTTAGTACCATTGGTGAGAATGTCAAATGGCATTGCCACTATGGAAAAAGAGTACAATGGCGCCTCAAAACATTGCACGTGGAATTACCGTGTGCTCTGGCAGTTTTGCTTCTGGGTATATATCCAACAGCTGGAACTCAGCTATGTGTAGATCTGTTCTTAGCAGCACCACCCCCAACAGCCATTAAGCGGAAGCAGCCTGAGTTCAGTGTCCAACAACAGAAGAATAGCAAGCAATATGATCCAGCCTTAGAAAGGAAGGTAATTAGGTTTAATTCTCCCACTAAAAATCAATCTATCAAAGAAGGAAATTCTGACACATGCCACAAGGTGGGTGGACCTTCAAGACTTCACACCAAGTGAAACGAGGCAGATGAACACTCCATGATTCTGTATGGGGTAGCTGGAATGGCCCAGGTCACAGTCCCTGCAGAGGGGCTAAGTTACAGCCAGACAAACCCTTCTCATGGTAACCAGAGCTCCAAACAGTTGGCCCCCTGGGACCCCAGCCCTATGTCACCGTGGGCTTGAGCGCCTCAGTTCTTTCTCTTGCCCTGTTCCCCTCATAGTGCACTTGAATCTCACGCAGGACCCACCTCCTTCCAGAAAGCACCCCTGAGTTCTTCAGTCCATGCCTCACCTTGCGGAAGAGGATGCAACATCTGGGCCCACGCAACCACGCATGCAGGTCCAGACACGTGGACTCCTGCTTCTCCCTAGCTCAGGACAGTGGCTCACTCTCCTCCCATCTCCTTGGCGCCCAGCACTCAGGGCCCTTGGGTGAGCCACGTGCTAGCCTTCCATCTGAGTGATCAACTGCACAGAGGCCAGATCTTTTGTTCTGTGCCCTACGGTCTGCACACAGCTTGGCAGATTTGAAAACTCAGCCAATCTTCATGAATGATGGATTAAAATGCCAGCTCCTCGCCTGCCTGAGCCAGCCAGCCCGAGATCTGCACTGGACTCTGGCTTGAGACTGGCAGGGATCTCGGCAGGTTGCTGACCTGCTCTTGCCCTGCAGATGGGGAGAGAGGCGGTGCAGGAGGCTGGGTTCCCTGGAAGATTCTTATGTCCTACGAACTACAGGACAGCAAATTTTAATAAAGCCCAAATGACATATTACTGAAGTCTGCTCATTTCACCCAGCGCAGACTCCACCCCTTCTGAACACTATATGTCTGATCAGGTCCCCAAGCCTGGGGTGCCTGAATGAGAGTGAGGAACAGCATGGAGGGCGTCTGTACCACACCCAGAGCAGTGCACCGCACGGACTGTAAGCACAAGGTCTGCCCACTGCCACACCCCTCCTAGAGCTCGAACAGCAGCAGCAACTTGGGGGTGGGGCTGGAGTTCATGTGTAAGATGCCAGGTGACCCTCGGGGATGGACTCAGACACTGTCCTCTCTGTGGAGTGGAGCTCTGCTCCTGCCTCTGGGTTCCCAGCCGCTCTTGTTTCTATCATGGCCTGGGTTAAAGCTGTCACTGGTGAGCAGTCCATCTCACAGGATCCGATGAGTGAGGCCGGGTCATTACGGGGTGAGACCTGCCCTCGCGTCTTCACACAAGCGCACCTGCCCCTTCACCTTCTGCCATGTGAGGAGGCAGCATGTGGGCCTTGGCAGAGGCAGTGTTCAATCCCAGACTTGTCAGAACCTACTGCCGTGAGCCAAAATAGCTCCCTTTGTGCCAGGCATGGTAATGCAGGACTGTAATCCCTGCCCTTGGAAGGCTCAGGCAGGAGGACTGCGGAGTTCAAGGCCAGCCGGAACTGCATAGAGGGACTCTGCTTCAAAAATAAAGTCTTTCAGTCTCAGTGTCTCTCTGTCTCTGTCTCTCTCTGAATTTAGGACCTTGTGCTTGCCAGGCAGACACTTTCGCTGCTGAGCTATCTCCTTGGCCCTTAAAAGACTCTTTATTAATTACCTCCTCCTAGATACGATTTAGCAATAGGAAATGAACTAAGAGTGGAATACAGAGAAATAAGGACACTAATCAAAATAAGCGGCAGTCTTGAGCATCGAGTCTGACCACGAGAACGCTTCCTGCCTCAGGACCACTGTACTCCAGGGAGACTTGCTGGATGCTACTATTTGGCAATGCATGAATGTGACCCTCATATGCAACGAATGGAACAGTTTTCCATCCTGCTGCAAGCGGCAGGCTCTGTGCGGCCTGTTGCTCTCTCTGCTCTCAGGACCACCAGGTGGGATCCAGAGCAGCCCCAGCTATGAACACGGGCCTCAGGCTGCCTCTTCCAGGACCTTAACATCAACCTTGTCTAAATACACCATCCCATGAAAAGACTGGGAACAGAGCTGCCATTTGGCATGATGACACTTTTTGGAAATAAATATGGATGACTGTTTCACAATGTTGTGGATATACTTAAGATTACTAGATTGCACACTTAACAGTTAGAATCGTAAGTTTCATGTTACGCATATTTTACCAAAACTTAAAAAAACGGAGGAAAAGATTGGAAAGCAAAGGTTCCCATGGGGATCAGGAAAGCGAGAGGAGCCGCTGGGAGGGGGGCGCTCAGGGAGGGGGGCAGACGGCAGGGTTGCGCAGCAGCAACACGTGAGGACATGGTGGGCTGTGAGCTCCCCTCCCTCCCCTCTCGTGCCTTCCACAAACCCACTCCATCTCTGGTCAGCACCACCTTCTCCGCCCAAAACTCCAGCTCTTTCAAGCTGGGAGTCCTCAGAATGCCACAAGCAGACCTTCTCTACTTTGGTGGACAGGGACATTTCATCTCCAGCGGGACCGTAGTGCCTTATTTCAAGTGGCACGTTCTAAATCTCTGTCCCACTGCGCAGTGGACTAGTACAGACTGGGCACTTCCTAGCTACCCTGTCTATACCCACAAGCTAGAGTAAAACCTTTTGTTTTTGGAAGACTAGAGGAGAGCAAATGAACTTCAGCTAGTTAAGCAAAGATTTCTGCATATAGAAATAGCAAACCGCTTTACTTCTGAGCACTGTCACTCTACAGGGTATGTTTCTAAAGAAGTTTGAGGCTTCGCTAGGACAGCCGGGCCTGGCATTTTTGCTTTCGATCACCACCACCCTGGACAGCAAACAGCAAGTGACTCTACTCTTTGCAAACAAGCTCAAAAGACAAAGCCAAGCCTCATAGAGAATCTCAGAGAACGTCGAACTCTGGAAACGCCTGGCACGTGTTAGGTCTCACCAAATATGCTGGCAATTTAAAAGCTGTTCTGACAGAAGAATCCCAGAATGTTTGGGAGACGGAAAAGCATTGTTATAATGAACGTAAACATGGTTTTCTTGTGTTTGGATTCAAAAGTCTACACAATTACATTCAGCAGGAACCCCGGGATCAGAGCTTCAGACAGAGAAGCTAATCTAGGCTGAAAAGAACGGGCAGTAGTGCCTCAGAAGCCCGGGTCCAACAGGCCAGATGCTGGACATCAAATCTTCCTATTGTATACAAGAGGAGATGGAAGTCCAGATTTCTATGTGAAATTTCAAGATACTTAAAATAGTAAAGGGGCAAATAAACCAGCTCATGTTCGCTGGGCTCATTAACACGAACCTGCAGCTGCCCACTCATTCTCAGCCATGAAATTCACTCACCCGCATCCACGGGCCCCTGGCACTACGGGGAAAGGGGCTTTTGAGACAATGTCCCTTCCTCACCTGTGTCCAGGTCTCATACTCTTCTCTCCACTCTGGGACTTCACTCTTTCAATCTGACTTCACTCCAATGTCCCCGACACTGCTGTCACTGATGACAAATAAATGCCCCTGCAAGGGGCTTGGACTTTGAGCCCTCCACAGCCCTTAGCAGCTCCCTCCCTCTTCAAGCTCTGCTCTTGCCTTGGCTCCCTGGTTGCTACTTCCTGGAGTCATCTCTCCACCCCACCCACCCCACTTGTATTCTCCTAAAGTTCTAGGGGCTTCTGCCAATGAGCCCATGGCTTCCAGATCCACCTCGCTCCCCGAGTTCGGCACCTGCACAGCCTGCTTCTGATGGGTCCCATGCTGGCCACCAACTTCAGCACCAAACTACTTTCCTGTGGAATCTTCTCAGGGGAAGGTTACTGTCATCTAGTTCTGAAGCAGAAATCCTGGACTCCCCCAAGCCCCCTGCTCCCTCTCAGCAGCTCTACCAGCCTAGTAAGCACCTCTTGAACACACCACTTCTCCTCCTCCAGCCCATGGTCACAGCCATCTCGCACATCAGTGACAGTAGAAGCCTCCAGTCTTGTCTTCAGCCACATCTAAACTGTGATGGTGAGGTGGCCAGGTTCCTGCCCTGCCCAAACCCTGCACTCCCTCAGATACAGTTCAAACCCTTCAACTAGGAAGGCTGAGAATAGTGCTAACCGCAGCCTGTCAGGCCCTCGAGCCACTTTTCCGGCCTCTTGTCCCTCACTGGGGGCTCCAGCCCCATGAGAGCAGACACTCCTCTTGGGCCTGTGCCCCCCTCCAGGTTATGCCTGCCTACCACATCCCACGTGCCCCGGCCCCTCCTGCAGCTTCCCTGGGCGTGTCCCCATCCTGCCACCCTCCCTTGCCCTCTCCTAGATGACGGGATGCCTTACTGCACTCCCAAGGCTGTGGACAGCTCTACACTGGCCCTTCCTGTGCCATGAGCTCTGCAAGGGCAGGGACCTTGCTATCTTACCAGCTGTCCTAGCGCCCGACACCCAATAAACACTCACTAGGGTTATTTTCTGTGCTAATGATGCAGATTTCCAAAGGCTCGGACTCATGTTGAAAGCCACTCTCTTAGTGAAAAGGCCCAGGCCCAGGCCAACCAATGCTGTTGCTCCAAATCCCCCAAGCCACCCTCTAAAAACCCAGGAGGCCCCATCCCCCTGCCAGCCAGCCCCGGTTCGCACAACCCATCAGGCAGGTGCAGCTGCAGGGACCACGGGGCCACACATCTTCTAGTGGGAGAGCACGTAGCCCACTGTGTGAGTGCAGGTATTCGTCACACCAAAGGCAGGCGAGGCTTGGCAACTGAAGCCCCCTTGGGAGAGCAGCACACAGGCCAAAGGACAGAGCCCCAGAGCCTAGGGTAGCACACTGTCTCTTGGGGATTGGCCAAAGCGCAGCACCTCTGCCTCGTAGTAGGACCTCTGGCTCTAGCTGGCAGCACCTGGCATAAGGGGACCTGTATGCTAACCTCCTTTCCATATCAATTTTCTGAATGAGGGTAGTGGCTTGGCAATTAAGCATATTACATTTTGATTCAAAGAGCCAGTGAGTAGCAGGACACCCCATTTAACTTGCCCAGGAGAGACGGAAGGCAGCACTTCCTGTGGATGGAGGCGGAACAGTGGGTTGAAAGGTCAGCCCCTCTGCTTCCTCCCTCCCTTAACTGCCCCAGGACCTGGGATTTGAACTTTAATGACACTGAGAACACAGATAACCTTTCTTTTCTTCCTGCTACAAGTTCTCAGCCCATCTGCCTGGGCCACACTCTGTCCATGGGGCTAGGGCAAGAGTTCTTTCTCCACGCCTACTTCCAAATCGGGGCTGGGGATGCCTTGTGGGCTCGGCTCAGACCAGGGGGAAGGACAGTGGTCGCAGGAGTGCAGGCCATTGCACTGACTGGTCATGAGGTATCAGGGCCTCGAGGCTCTTGAAGCTGAGTAATAGAAGGATCCCGGTGAGCAAAGGCTCAGAAGAGTGGGGCTGGCGCCACCTCGGTGGGAGCAGGCCAGGCTGGAGCTGCCAGGTCCGCCTCTGAGGGTGGCAGAGTAGCTTCGCCGTGAATGCGCTGGTGCCGCACCAAGTGGGTCTTGCGGCTGAAGCTCTTGCCACATTGCGAGCAGGAGAATGGACGGGAGCCCGTGTGGATAGCCTGGTGGCGGACCAGGTTGGTCTTGGAGCTGAAGCTGCGGGCGCAGATGGCGCAAGAGTGGGGGCGACTGCCTGTGTGCACCGCCTGATGGCGGCCCAGGTGCGACTTGCGGCTGAAGCGGCGGCCGCACTGGGCGCAGGCGAAAGGCCTGGCGCCACTGTGAGCCCTGGAGTGAGCGACCAGATTGGGCCGCGAGCCAAAGCGACGGCCGCACTGCGCACAGGCAAAGGGCCGTTCGCCCGTGTGCACGCGCCGATGCCGCGCCAGATGCTGCCCGTGGGCGAAGCCACGCCCACAGTCCGGGCAGAAGAAAGTGCGCTCACCAGGGCCGCCCTGCGGGGGCGCCTCAGAGCCTGGGCCTGGGCTGCAGCCTGGGCCACCAGGCTCGCTGGGCAACGGCTCGGTGGTGGTGGGATCCGCGGTGGCACCCAGGGCACACTCATCGCACCCACAGGGGTGAGCCTCGCCGCGGTGCTGACGCTGGTTCGTCGTGAGGTTCTTTTTCCAGTCAAAACTCAAGCCACAATCTGAGCAGGCCAATGGCTTGGGCCCAGGCGAAGACGGTGTGGGGGATGCGGAGGGAGAATGCAGCGAGGTGGGTGCTCCGGAGCAGGGCCGGGCCCTGCCGGCAGCGTCGTGCACCCTCTGATGGCGAACCAAGTGCTGTTTGTGTGTGAAGCTGCGTGCACACTGTGAGCACTGGTACGGCCGCTCTCCGGTGTGGATGCGCTGGTGCCGGATTAAGTGTGTCTTCTTGCGGAAGCGCTTCTCGCACTCGGTGCAGGGGAAGGGGCGCTCGCCGGTGTGGGTCTTCTGGTGCGAGCCCAGGTGTATCTTCTGGCTGAAGCGCTTGCCGCACTCCGCGCACGGGTAGGGCCGCTCGCCCGTGTGTGTGCGCAAATGGCGCGTCAGGTGTGCCTTCTTGCTGAAGCGCTTGTCACACTCGGAGCAAGGGAAGGGCCGCTCGCCGCGGTGGCTGCGCTGGTGCAGCAGCATGTGTGTGCGCTGCGTGAAGCTGCGGCCGCAGTCCGGGCAGGCGCATGGGCCCTCACCGCGGTGCAGCCTCTGGTGCAGCCGCAGCGTCAGCTGGTCCCGGAAGCGCCGCTCGCACTCTCCGCAGCCATAGGGCTTCTCTGGGACCCACCCCGGCAGCGGCAGCGCCAGCCCACCCAATGTCCCAGGGGCCCCGGGCTCCAGTTTATAGGAAGCTGCCAGGTGCCCCAGGTCGGGCGCGGGAAAGGGACTGGGAAGTAAGGATAGATGCTGGGGCCATTCGACCTCCTCTCCTGCTTCCTGATCCTCATCCTCCACCTTCACCTTCCGAATCATCCATTCCTCACCTGAAGAGACAAAACAAGAAGCATCTATTAAGCCCAAAACACCATGGTTTGTTGTTGTTGTTGTTTTTGGCCAACAGGACCACTGCTTCTGGCCAACAGGACCACTGCTTCTGGCCAACAGGACCACTGCTTCCGCTTCCTGAGCCCTGCAGCCTGACTCCCACCCCGCATCCCCCAACTGCGTGTTGCAGGACTTGACCAAATCCAAGGCTTGCATGGATCCTCCTGGGCCTGTCTCCCAGAAGCCCTCCCTGCATGCTCTGTAATCAAGCTTCCCTCTCCTGATGCCTGTGAAGTCCCCTGGCTCTGCAGCCTTCGTCCTACTCCCAACAGGATTTAGAAACTGCCCCTTCACTGCTTCTGCTGTGCTCCATCCCTCTGTGGCCAGAGTTCGGGGACGGTCCTGTACCCCATTTCCTGGGAAGCTTTCACTAAAGATATCTATTATGGCACTTGTGTATGCTTATTTTGTACTGAGGGTTCAACTTAGGGCCTTGAACATGCTGGGGGAACATGTTAGCACTGAGCTACATCCCAGCAGGTCTCACTACATTGCCCAGGCTGGTCTTGAACTTGCCATCTTCTTGTCTCAGCCTCCCAGAATGCTGGGATAACAGGCACATACCACCATGCCTGGCCCTGTTCTCTTTCTCTAAGGCTCCCAAAGTAAGGCTTGGGAAACACCGAAGCGGACAACCTGAGTTCTGTTTGGCCCTAAAAGGCTATCACAGGCTCAGCTTCGACTACGTTATACACAGACTGCTACGGCTTCATCTGAGTTTCTTCTACCGATCCACTTAACTCCAAACAACAGTTTGTCATACTGTGATGTCGCTTGCATTTTCAGTGTGCCTCTCCTCTCAAGAACCACCAAAAGCTCCCACTACAGGACAAAGCAAGTTCCAGCTGCATGAGGCCCACCCAAACCTACCCAACTTTCTTTTTCCAGAGGTGACTGTTCCCTTCCATGCTGTTCCTTCAACCCCAGCCATGTGCCTGGCACTTTTTCTGTTTCAAAATCCTTGTAGCCTAGAACGTCTTTCAATCCTACAGCCACCCCACTCTGGGGCTGCAGACTGTACCTCTATCAGGGCGCAGCACAAAGCAGTGTTTCTCACAAATCTGATACACACGCATCTCTTACCATAAAGCTGTAGCACTTCCTGTGAACACTTTCACACCTATTTCATATTGTTCTCAGTTCTTTGCCCTTGTTTGTATTAATCCACCTAGACTGTAGCTTCTAGAGGGCAGATACCTATGTTCTGATTTTGTGTCTAACAAATGTGTCTATGTCCAATAAAAAATAAAAACGGGGATCATCACTATTTAGCAAAGGCCAATGTCTAGGACTGGGGAGATAGCTCAGTACAATAAGCACTTTCCTGGCAAGTGCAAGGTCCTGAGTTCAATCCCCAGTACCGCACATACACACAGAAAAAGCCAATGTCTGTAAATGGTCATAAGCCTTCACAACAACTATGAAAATACTATTATCCAGGTTCACAGGGAAGACAGAGCGTCTCCTGGCAAGGAGCCAGCCTATCAGAGCCGCAGGTACTCTAAACATAGAGCTAGTGTTCGATCTAGGGCCAATCTGGTTTCACTATGCCCAATATAGCTCGTACAAAGTTGTCACTAAGTGAGTTGTGTTGGGGGAGTGATATCACTCAGGCAAGAGGCGATTTAGATGGCGGTAGTGGAAGGAAGTGAGGATGGGGCTGAGAAGTGATGGCCCTTCATTCGGAAGATATGGGTGACTACATGGTTCTGCTGGGATCAGGAGATTTTCAGGACAGGGAGAGTCAGTACAAAGGTTGATCTACATTCTTTATCTTTGGGCCATTGTGATTTGGGTGGGCTGCGCCAAGCATTTAGGCTGGGGGCATGAGGAGGCAAGTTAGGCCCTCGAGAGCAGGGTATGAGGCAGGCTGCTTTCGCTCTGGGGAGTGGCTCTCCAGTTCTGCTGCCTACAAATGGGAACTTGCTTTGGGCACTGAAGAAGAGCTGGCCTGTAGGGCCCGGATTGGCTATCTTTGGGGGAAGGGGCAGACCTGCTTCATCAGACAGCAGCTCTGGGGCCTGCAGAGCCCTGTTGCCCTTACCTGACCCCAGAGTGGATGCAGCAGCAAGCACTCACCGGAGCAGGAGCCCATGGGCTCAGCCTTCTGTGGGGTGCACATCTGGCCTCCTCTGCAGGAAGCCTCGGCTTGTTCAGTCTGGGCACCTTCCTCTGCGCCAGGGACCTCGTGTCCTGGGAGGGAAGAGGGACCTCAAGGGCTCTGAAAGCATCACAGGCAGATGAAGGTCCCTGCTGGTG
Organism: Tympanoctomys barrerae; assembly: GCA_002564285.1. Classification (NCBI taxonomy): domain Eukaryota; kingdom Metazoa; phylum Chordata; class Mammalia; order Rodentia; family Octodontidae; genus Tympanoctomys; species Tympanoctomys barrerae. The sequence goes on along the minus strand of NDGN010651937.1, from coordinate 1,732 downwards.
CTGGGAAGCAGGAGCACCATAAGCACCACTCCTAGCCCACCCGCAGGACTTGTTCCCACCTCATACCTGCAGGCTGAATGCCCAGATGCCCTGGGGAAAGCTGGGAAAGGCTCCGCCCCCCTCTCCCAGGGCAAGGGTGCTTTTCTAAGGGTGTGCCGAATGGAGAAGCCTCAACTGAGAGGCACTGAGGTAGTTGCCTACCTGAGGCTAATCTGTGCTTCCCAGGAGCCAGGTGGACCCCTCATCCTCTAAATGGACTCCAGTTGCAATGCAAATCATTGCTAAGGATCAGGTACCCTGCCTTAGGCACCCAGTCCTAAGAAGTCCCACTCAAAAGTCCCTCCCTGGAAGTCCCCCTAGCTATCTTGCTCACCTCTTCCAAATCTTCCCCATCCAGCCTGCTCTGAGCACACTAATGAACCCTAAGACGCATCTCCCCCAACCTGCAACCTCTTGCTGTGCTTTGTCCCCTACCCCCAATTCGTGGAACACTAACTTCTAATTTTTACGTTTATTGTTGGTTGATTCTGTATTCTCTAGGATTAAGTCCCTCGACAGTAGAGATCTCTGTCACCAAGATATTCCAAGCATCTAGCACCTGGCACGTACTAGGTGCTCAATAACTACTTGGTGAAAGAAAGGAATAAATACCCAAAGGGTTACTCCCTGTGGCACCCTGCTTGGTCCCCTCGGGCTTACCTGAGCATGTGCTCAATGCTCTCTCTTCCCTGGCAGAAGACATCTGCCCTGGGGCATTAGGAGACCCATCCCTGGGCTCACTTTGGGGGGCCATCTCCGGCTGTCCCACAGAGAATCCTGTCACAGGCAGAAAGATGGGTCCAAGTAAAGCATGCCACCCAGAACTGGTGATCAGAGGTGGGGAACTGGTGATCACCTCTGGTGATCAGAGGTGCTTGCAAAGTACACAGCATGCTGTCAGCACAGACCTGTAGCCTGCTTCGCACCAACTCAGCCCCTTGGAGTTAAGGATGGGAGGAAGAAGCAATAGACTAAGGGAAACACCTTTAAATCCCAGGGCTCTGTGCGTGGTCATGGGTGCATAGACAGACACAACTCCCACGTTCCAGGCACTCCAACCCCCTAGGACCCGGAAGGATGCTGCCCTACATATGCCAAGGCCCCTCCAATCTGCAGGGACTGACTCACCCAGGGAGCTGAGCGCCTCCAGGGTCTCTCTCATGGCAACAGGGAGTAGTAGCCCCTCTTTGGGGATCAGGCCACAGACCCTACAGAGAGGAGGCAGCTTGTTCACATTCTTCCTGCCAGCTCCAGCCTGGACCCCTGCCCTATGATAGGTCCCCAGGTACAAGGGCGGGCGGGGACCTTGGAAAGTGAAGGCCCTGAGAAGCCATGTCTTCAAGCACCTCACAGGTCTCCCAGAGCCAGCCCTAGCCCATCAGCAGGACCATCCCAGGGGCACCCCAATGTCCTTGCCTGGGGAAATGCAGGAACCACGTGATTCCCTGGGGAGGGGAGGGTGGGATACCGGGTAGATAGGGGGTGGGAAACTTCATCCCGCGGTCCTTCAGCTCTCACTGCAGGAGCTGGTGAAATAGAAGCCAGCCAGGGTGAAGGTGAACGTCTCTTTAGGGCTGGGGGTGCTCTTGAGAAGCCTCCTTGTTAAAAGTGGGACTTGGCTCTAGCTTCCGCCTCAAAACCACCCCCTATGAGACTTCCTGGGCTGGGGCACCCACCCAGGCTGGGGCGCCCT